>CM076583.1:1211635776-1211836574 GCA_034641835.2 Pinus albicaulis
ACAAGAGGATGGAGCGAAGCTTTCTGGCTTCACTGATGCAGATTGGGCAGGGAGTCCAACGGACCGAAAGAGCACTTCTGGAGGAGTTTTCAGCATTGGGTTGACAGCAGTTTCCTGGTACAGCAGGAAGCAGAGATCCGTGGCACTCAGTTCAGCAGAGGCCGAGTACATGGCAGCTAGCTTGGCTGCATGCGAGGCTATTTGGATGAGGAAGATCCTCGCGGGATTGTTCAGGTTGCATTTGGAGCATACAGTGATCTACTGTGATAACCAGAGTTGCATTAAACTCTCGGCCAATCCAGTATTTCATGATAGGTCCAAACACCTCGACATCAGGTACCATCATATCAGAGATTGTGTTCAGCGGAGAATCATGATGCTTTCATATGTTCCCACGGAGGATCAGGATGCCGACATCCTGACAAAGGCGCTCACCAGGAGCAAGTTCGAATTCCACAGAGGTAGGATAGGGGTTGAAGATAATCCATATCTTGCTGAGAGGGAGTGTTGAAAATGCAGCAAGATGATGGAGCTTAGTGAAATGAAGTCGCCTTCACTAAGTGGGCCCGCAGGCAAATTCTGGCGCAAAATCTATTTTTAGACTATGTCTATTTTTTAGACATATGGAGCATGGTCCGGGGATTCCAGTATGAGATTCTTGGAGCATTGGTCATGTTGGTAAAAATAGATGGGACTCTATTTTTGTGACCTATAGGTCGAAGAGGTCGAAGTCTATTTTTAGACTGCCTCTCCTAAAAATAGGGAAGTCAAATATTATTTAACCTTAATAATATTTAGACTATAAACTTCAGTTTACTCTCTTGGAGCACTTCAGTTCGAGCCTTGGAAGTGGCTCATGCATCTGACAGAGGAATTACGCTATTCCCAAGGGTTTGATGGCATCATGTATGGTTGACTTCAGTTGGACTTCAGTGGCAGAAGTTTGGAGGAGTTAATGAGACAGATAGTGGAGTTGTGTTCTGTTTATTTTAGTTGAACTGATTGAGATTAGTTTAACTAGCTAATCAATTAGTTATGGGTGGAGTGAATTAAATATTATTTAATTCATTAATTAGTAACTCATTATTCAACTCAAGAACACATCAGTTCACTACAGTGCATGATCAGTTCAGTGGAGACCAGTGAAAGAGGTAGATGAAAGGGTGGAGCTAGCTATTAGTTGTGACTATACTGTTGCTATTTGCAACACACAGATAGGAGGAGTAAGAAATAATGATAGAGATAGAAAATGAGGAATGGATGGATGATGACAATGAAATACAACCTATTTTTACTATCTTCTAAATTAGTGAAGACAATCAGATTCTAAATTCAATAGAAAATGATGAATTATCTTCACAATGGGAAGGTAGTCAAAATTTTTAGAAGAAATGCAATATTGAATATTTATCATCCAAACAAATGTCTTTATATTTTATGGAATAATTTGGATATTATTCATTAGAAATATTTCTTGGTAAAAATTTAAATGTAAACAAAAATCTGGAAGAATTTCAAAAGAAGAAATCAATGGAAACATTACAGAAACACTCTTCTGCATATGCATGGGAATACACTAACATGAAAAGAATCAACCCTGAAACTTGCATATATCACATAAATATTGAAGATAATTCTAGACCAATCTGAAAACCTCACATAAGAATGAATCCAAACTTAAGGTAAATTGTATAGGAGGAACTACAAAAATTGTTGAATGTAAATTTTATTTATCCAATATCAGACAATGGGTTTCACCTTTAGTAATTGTTCCTAAAAAGAATGGAAAGTGGAGAGTATGTATTGATTATAGGGAATTTAGTAAGGCCGCTTTAAAAGATCATTTTCAATTACCTTTCATAGATACAGTTTTGGGTACATTAGAAGGAAAGAAATACTTTTCATTTTTGGATTGTTTTAGTGGGTATAATCAAATTCAAGTAGCACCAGAAGATCAAGACAAAACCACTTTTACTCGTCCATGGGGAACTTATGCTTACCGAGTGCTTCCTTTTGGATTATGCAATGCACTCGCAACATTCCAAATAGTAGTATTGGGTATTTTCTCTGATTTAATTCATGATTGTGTGGAAGTGTATATGGATGATTTTACAGTCTATGGAAATTCTTTTGAAGAAGCCCTTGAAAATTTGGAAAAAGTTATCATAATATGTAAGGAAGAAAATCTCTCATTAAGTCATGAAATTTTTTTTATGATGTTTACTGAAGGAATTGTTTTAGGACACCATATTTCAAGAAATGGAATTAAGGTGGACTCATATAAAGTTGAAGTTATTTCCAAATTAGCAATCCCAAGTTGTCAAAAATATGTTAGGAGTTTTCTTGGTTTTGCAGGATACTATAGAAGATTCATAGAAAACTTCACAAAATATTGCATATTCACTCTTCAAATTGCTTACAAAGGATTTTGAATTTAGGTGGAATCCTGAGTGCCAAAAGGCATTTGAAACTTTGAAGGAAAATATTTTCGAAGCACCCATCCTGAGAGGACAAAACTAGAAATTGCCTTTTCATATTTCAACTGATGCTTCAGAAAATGCTCTGGGAGCTATATTGGGAAAAAAAGACTTGACTCCTTATGCCATTTATTATACAAGTAAAACTTTGACTCCAACAGAGTTGAATTATATTTTTTCCGAAAAGGAGTCTCTAGTTTTTGTACATGCCATTAACAAATTTAGACATTACATCACTAGATATGAAACTTTCATTCACATGGATCATTTTGAAATTAGATATCTAATGAATAAATCAACTACTAATGGCAGAATCACAAGATGGTTACTATTATTACAAGAATTCAATATCACCATTTTAGAAAGACCTGGAAAAGAAAACACAGTTGTTGATTTTTTGTCTAGAATTCAAAATGATCAACAATGATACACCAGTATAAGATAGCTTTCCCGATGAATATATTTTTGTAATATCTCCTAAATCTCCATGGTTTGCATACATTGCTAATTATTTAGCTACAGGAAATCTACCATCATATTTACTTCCTAGAGAAAAGAGGAAATCATTCAAATAAGTGGATCTTATTCTTGGTTAAATGAAGAATTGTACAAGACAGGTCCACATCTCATCATTTGAAGATGTGTATGAGAAGATGAAATACCTAAGATACTAAAATCATGTCATGATGATCCATGTGGAGGACACTTCGCTAACAAGAGAACTACCTACAAAGTCCTTTTCTTAGGATATTATTGGTCTTCCCTTTTCAAGGATGCCAAGGAATATGTTAAGAGATGCGATAATTGTCTGAGAATGGGGAAACATGTTCCTTCAGATGAAATATCTTTACAACCACAGGTACTTATTGAACCCTTTGAAAATTGGGCTCTAGATTTTGTTGGACCAATCAATCCACTATCAAGACAAAATAGGTATATTCTTTTGTGCATTGATTATGTCACTAAATGGGTATAAGCTAAATCAATTTCCTTTGCTAATGAAAATGTTGTAGTTTCATTTATTTTTGATGATATTTTTAATCGTTTTGGTATCACAAGGGAAATTGTGACAGATCAAGGAACTCAGTTTACATCCAGAATGGTGCAGAAGATCGTGGAAGAATACAAGATCAAGCATAGAAATTCCACTCCATATCATCCATAGGAAAATGGAAAAGTAGAGTCCACTAATAAGGTGATTGAAGTAATCCTCACAAAGACTATACATTTGCATAGAAGGGATTGGGCAAAAACGCTTCCAGGATCTTTATGGGCCTATTGCACCACATGGAGAAGTACAATAGGACATACTCCCTATGAACTTGTTTATGGGAAGCAAGTCTTATTTACAATAGAGTTCCGAACAAAAAATTTCAATACAACAGTTAAACTGGGACTTAACTTGTCATAATCACATAGGCATAGAATGGAACAAATCAATGAGCTTGATGAAATAAGACAATATGAAATTCAAAAGACCAGCTTAGTTCAACAAAAAAGATCCATATTGCATGATAAAAATATTAAAGAAAGAAAATTTCAAGTTGGAGATTGTGCACTTCTCTTTGATTCAAAGTTTAAGGATTTTCAAGGGAAATTTCAAACTCAATGGCTTGGGCCTTATGAGATTGAGAGAGTCTTTTATAATGGAGCAGTCAGGATCAGAACTATCGATGAAGAAAAGATTCCCCTCCTTGTAAATGGATATCGACTAATGATCTATGACAAGCCATTGACAAAAGGGGAATTTGTTAAGATTTTTCAAGATAATGTTGATTTAAAGTCTTTTTTCATTTTTTGTCAATTTAATATATATATAATGAAAACCAATCATTGATTGGCATACTTATACAAAAAATATAGGGTGAAAACCAAAAGATATATTTTTGGCACCTTACATTCTCTTTATTCCTGTTTTAAAAATCCCAAATATTTACATCCATTTTTCTTTTTCAAAAAATAAAAATATAGCTACAAAATTGATGAAATTCTACACCTCTAATGGATTTCTGCAGCTCATATATGACAAGACCTTTTTGACCGACGTAGTTGAATAAAACACTGAAAAACACCTGAAGACAAGACAAAGAGAAACGGTTGAAGTTTAGCAACATCAAAATTTAAGCTATGAAAACGAAAAAATTTATTTAATAATAAGGATGAAAACATTGACATATGAATTAGATGATCATTTTATACCACCAACTCAAAAACATTATTAAAAGAGCTGAACATGTCAAATCAAAATCAAATCTCACACTCCGCCATTAAACCCTCATCATTTACACGACCTCTCCAACATAAAATCCCGATCTTGTTGGTGAAATAATCCAACTCATAATTTAACGGTCACTTTTCATTAAACCTCATTCACACTCTCGATAATTTTGAAGCCTTACTCATTCATTCATTCACGCTTATATATCATCCATTTCGCAGCATAATTCACTCATGTTCCTAGCTCACACTGAAACCCTTAGTTTACCTTGTCAAAGAGGTAGTCTTAAGGTAAAGTTTCTTGACAACCATGGGAGTAATTGTGAGGACAAAACCTGAAGGGAGAAAATTTATCAAAGGTTACCCATAGATAAAGGAAATGTTACAGAGAACACAATGGCTTAGTTTTGTGGAAAATTTTGAAGGGTTTCATAAGGAGGTTACTGTATCTTTTTCCAAAGTGTTTGATGGAGTAGAGGTCGAAATTGGAGATATAAAGTTTGCAATAACATATTCTTTCATAGTTGAAGCCACTGGACTACTGAAGACAGGTGAAAGATGGTTTAAAAATAGAGGAATTGAAGGTGAAGGATGGAAAATATTTCTAAAAAACCCAAGTATGGATACTAGCATCTTTAAAAAGGGGATTCCTAGCACAACTCTTAAAGGAAAATTGAGGGATTAGTTATTGATAATCCAGAAATTCATTACCTATGAGGGAAGGTTCATATGCATGATCTTTTACCATGCTAGGTTGTTATTGAATTTTCTTGAAGATAGTGAAATAAATCTTCCATACTTTTTATTGCATTGCTTGAAGAAAATGGCAGGAACTATTCAAAAGAAAATTCAGTTTATAGACAATAAAATGTATCATCATGGATTAATAAAAAATCTCATTGAATTTCACTGTAAAATCATAGGGGACACTTGGGAAAAATTCCTAATTCATAACCATTTCCAAGAAGGAGACCAATAACAACCTATTTGTAGCAAGCAAAAAAGAGGAAGAAAAAGAAAAGTTAAAAATGAACAACCACTCCAAGAACAGTCAGAGGATGAAATCCCCATTGCAAAACTTTTGGGAAAATTTAAGAAGCAAACTGATAAAAAGGAGGAGGATAGCATAAAAGGGAAGGGTAAATCCATAAACATTGAAGAGCTTAAGATAAGGAAAAGCAAGCCAAAAATTTAAAATCCTCCTCAACCAGTAAGAAGAATCTATAAACTCAAAAAGACAGCAAAGGAACCACCTTCAAAAGAAACAATTTTTATTTATTTAGAAGATGATCCTAGGGTTCCATCACCCACTACTATTTCACCCACTCAGAGTCCAGGTTGGAGAACTCCAGAGATTGACCCAGTGCAACAGGAAATTTATGATTAAATTGAGTCTTTGGAGAAGAGAGATGCAATAAAGACATAAGTTTTTGAAGACCGACATCATAGTCCACAAGAACCTTTAGTTGTGAATACTCTAAAACAAGAGATATTTGAACTAGAGACACTAAAAAGGCATATTAAACAGGAACATGAAGCCTTGAAGTTGTAGAAACAGATTAAGAGAACCATAAATGATAATACTCTTCTACATTTGGGTTTATGGTTCAAGAATAACAAAAAGTTAAAAAATAAGAATAAGCAGCTAAACAGACAGGTCATAAACCTGAAATATAAACTTCTAATGAGAAAGCCAAGGGTAGTTGTAACCACAAGGAAGAAAAATAAGATGAAATTAGATGTTTTAGCAGAGGTCTCAAGGAAAATTCCGTAACATGATAAGAATCAAAATTTTATTTTTTTGCATGAGGACATGCAATGGCCTCCTCGTGGGGGAATGTGGAGCCTCAAGACTGCCTCAATTTTGTCACTTCTTTTCACTATCTTTCCTTATTTTTAACAACACCATAAGCTCAAGCAAGTGTTGAAATGCAGATTTTGACTTGGTAAGGTATCCTAATGATCTATTTTTCATATTTCCAATATTTATTCCTTATTATTAGAATGAAATTTGTATTTAGCTACGGAATTAATACAATTCTGCAGCCAAACTCTATTTCTGTAGCCACCACCATGGTTCAACAGGTTTTAAGGAATTAATGGAGCAATGAAATAGATGGGCAGTTGACAAATGATCCAGGCATGCATCCTCTCCTATCCATCCGTATAGAATCAAGCAATAAATCGTTAGAAATGCGGTCAAAGGAACGGTCAACTAGAAGCTAGAACAAGCGAGCGAGGAATTCTGAGGCTTCGGGATTTTCTTTTCCACGTATGTTATCATTTAGTAATTAAGGGTTCCCTACTCTAGAAATTAGCAGAAAACATAGAAATGATAAACAGTAAAGACAGAGTGCTTTTAGCAAATCTTGAAGTAATACTCCTGTTTATTCATTCAAATTTAGAACACATAATGGATGCATGAAATAAAGAAGATAAACAAAGACAAGTAGAAAATACTTTACTTCAATAACTCATCACATGAATCTTGAAATATGATGCTAATTGATTCGATTCAGTCTGCTACTCGAAATTTGAAACACAAAAGCCTTCAAGTCCAACAAAAATGACTATAGAAATCTTCAGTAATTTATTCCACAATAATACTTCAAAGAATTAGGGGAATTTTGAGGTCTAAAATGGGCCTCCTAAGACAATTATAAAATAATAGTGGAAATAATAAAATAAGATTTGATTACATCAAATTTTAGAGGGAAAAAATAAAAACTATTTTTTCAACTCGTATTTTCAACTTATCTCCCAAAGTTTTACTCAAATTTCGAGCAGGAGTACTCGTTGGATGAAAAATTTAATTTATCATCCAAAGAGTACCCATGTTTCATGATTTCGATGGACTCTGCTACACGAAAAACGAAAAAAAAATGAAAAACATGATTGCAATCACCTTTTTTAATGTATTTCTCATTTTTCATGTAGAAGGGTCCATCGAAAGTATGCAACATGGGTACTCTTTGGATGAGGAATTAAATTTTGCATCCAACGAGTACTCTCGCTCAAAATTTGAGTAAAAAAATTGGGAGATAATTTGAAAATACGAGTTGAAAAAATAGTTTTATTATTTTATAATCTTTTTAACTTTTTACTTAAAAAATAGTGAATCATCCCCCATTGTTGAAATCATCACCTTGAATCCTATTGGTTCTTATAAAGTTTATTTTGGTTGTACAGTTTTCCTAGGAGGCTCATTTTAGACCTCAAAATTCCCCTAATGAGTGAAGTATTTATACAGATTCTAAACTAAAAAATCTTGAAACAATATCAAGATTAGTTTACAAATATCTCAAACTGTTTTACATAAATAGAACTTAAATAAAGGACACTCAAAACTAATGAATCTATTTGGAACTATACTTATGGATTTATGGTGACAAAGAAGAGAATTCTAATTTTGATATTAACTCTTAGATGATGATGAGGCATCCAAGTCACTAATTGTCTCCTTCCTTTGTTCTTTTTGCTTCAGAAATTCTGCAAATTTGGGGTCCAATGATGCCTTTGTATTTCTTAATCAGAAATAGATATGTAAAAAGTGAAAGAGGCTTTTTTATATAAATATGTTACTAAGATAAACCTCTCTCAGTGTCCCAAAATGCTACTCTATCTGGTCACAATAGGCTCTGCAAAAAAGATGTGTAAAACAGAGCTTTGAACAATTTGAAAAATAGGTTGTAAATATGTGCATGTATCTCTAATTCTGTAATACCTGTACAAAAAGTGAGACAGGTTTTTGTAGATAGGTTTATTAGGAACAAAAATTTTCCTTCCGTTTTGTAATATTTTTTCTAATTGGCCACAATCTTCTTTATAACATGATTACTAAACTGGAATTTTCTGTAAACATTGCTTTAACATATTGTTTAATATTTCCAAACCCATAATGGTTGTTAGAAAAGTGAGAGAGGTTTTTGTATTTTTCCATCTTAGGAACATAAACCTCCTTCAGTTTTGCAAAATTCATCTTGGATTGGTCACAATAGTTTCTGCAAAACAATGACTTAAACAGGAAATTTCTGCAAAAATGTCCCTTTTTGCTCTGTTTTCATCTTTTAACCTTACTGTTCTTTTAACTGTTTTTACTTTCACTTTGGATAAAATTCATTGTCGTTGGTGAAAGTATTTTCATCTCTGTTTAACTATTACTGCCTTTGTATTTACTTTTACTGTTTTACCTTGACTGCTCTGTTACCTTTTCACTTTTACCTTTTACAATAAGAGTGAGTAAAATATGTCCTCGAGAATTACTGATGGAAATGTTTTCATCCTCTGTTATGACCACTTGTGTAAATTTCTTCATTCTGCTTGCTACTGTATGAAATCTTCTTGTTTTTAGGGAAACAATTCGAAATCATTTCCTTGTGAATTTTTTTAAGTAAACAGGCCTTTAACTAGTATTAAGATGTTTATCCAAATTATTATTTTGTTTGCCAATAACCTACAAAAACAAAACAATTGTTAATAAAACCTTGGTTGTAGGGAAGATTTCTCTGGGACAACAGAAGTTTTCTGAGGGTTGTTGAAGTCTTTGGAAGTAAATTGGAAGCTTTAAGAAGTTTTAACAGCAGCTGCAATGGCTTTTTTCAGGTCCTCTGGGCGTAAAATAGTGTACCAAGAGCTTTGTTTCTTCAGTCGAGATGGATAAACACACTGAAAATGAAAAAAATGGCTTTACTGGTGCATATGAGGTTTTATGGTTTAAACAGAATCGGCATTAAATGGTAGTCATGTTAGGAAAATAGGTGGTTTTCAGGCTTCATAGGATAGAAATTGAGAGTGGTTATCGCGCAGGTCTAAAGTGGTAAGTGGTTTCAAATGAATCGGACGCGATCCAATAAAAATAAGCCATGCAAAGGAGGGTGGAAAGGCTAAGACATCCTATTTCGCATATAAATGGAATGTGTTGATATCGCGCAACTTTATTTGCGATATGGGTTATTAATCGTTGGATTGGGAAAAACTCATGCGAACGGTCGAGATTTCTTTTGGAAGATGTATCGGGATTTCAAAGTGAGGTCCAGGTTTATCAATGCAACGGGATAGGTTTTTAACATTATAAATATAACTTTATAACATTTAAAACCTTGGGTTAAATGATCAGGCGGAAGAATAATGTTATATTAAATTAAAACATTTAATCGAATGTTTTAACCAATTGTGCTTGAGAGGGTATTAATATTTATATGATATACAAACCTTTGACAAGTGTTAAGAACCGTAGGGGTGGGGATATATTTTATTGATATATTTAAACCTTATGGGAAAGGGCGGGGATTTATTTCACCATGTGGGATAATATAAACATAGGTTTAAACTTTAAATAAATGGGTTTTGGGGGTTATTTATATATAATGGATTTAATAATATATATGGGAGAGATTTAATATAGGGATTTAATACTTCAGGTTAATAGTTAATATGGAATGGAATGAAATGAAATGGATTAAAATACGTAGTATTTAAACTAAGTAAAGTGTAAAATAGGTGATATAGCATAGTTTTGTCCCATTTTTTATTTTTTACACATAGACTTAGGATAAAATGCATTTTATGGGTTTTGAGTGTTTCTGAATGGAGATAAAATTAATTATTTAGGGTTTTTACTTTTACTAAGAAAAAAAGAGTATTTTACTTAGGAAAAGGGATCATGATCATGGATGAGGGTGAAAATGCTGATGACAAGGGGTTTTATGTAGGAAATCCAAAATTTTTAACCAATCAGTTATCGAGCCTTGGGTCCAGTCCCAACAAAAGTCAGAGAAATGCTCTCAGCCTCTTTAACTGAATGTTTAGAATACTGAATCATTATGGGGGAGGGGAAATTAGTAATTTTTTCCCGATGATGCTTTATTACATGTCTTGCACAACTGCTTTCTACCTACCCATCATTATTTCTAACATTTTTTACTTCATTTTCATGGGTGCATTTAAGCTTGCAACCCTAAATCAATTTTCTTTCAAAACATAAAAGCTATCTAATCCTAACCTTATTTCATCCGAGTGCCCAGATTACACTATTGAACTCCTCATTTATTCTCTATCTTATCTATGGATTTTTCAAGTTTAAAATGTTTGACAGATCTTTATTCTCTATCTAGCAACATGAAATTTAAAGCATGAGAGGTCAAGTTTAAGTTGTCTGACCCTCATGGATTTGTGGCATTTAGGACAAGCTACACACAATCTTATTTGAAAAAAGTAAACTAAAGTAGTGGCATTTAAACTTGAAACACTTTCATGATCTATTTTTGATGGGGTTCATATTTAATATTCTTTTGATATTTGTTTCTTTTTGTCCTTTGATTTTTCTTTTAGGACATACCCTCTTTTTTCATTTTTTAAATTTGGGAATACATTTGCAGAAAGAAAAGGTATGTACAATATTTCAATAATTTTAACAAAGTCAAATCAAAATTATGAATCATATATTTATAGGACCCTAATAGCGGCTTCACATGGGGATGGCATATCCTTGTGAGATGTCAAGAACACCGTCGACTAGTAGCCTGATCCATTGGGCCAATCCCAAACATGCATATGTTGTGATTGAAAACTCTTGAACCGAATTTACACCTTTTCTGCAAAATGAAATCTGATCTGAGACTAAAAGGTGTTGCAACCTTCAAACCAAACTACTAAATCATCAATATCTTAGGCCTTTTCCTTGGCTTCAAATCTTAATTAATTATTTTAAACTAGCTGAAAATTAAAAATTGAAATAAGTTGAAATCCTACCTATTTACTCTAATCAGTTGTCCAACTGTTGGTTAGGTAAAATGAAATACCAATGCAACCATTCAAACATTATGTACTTTGATAGATTTTGTTGCATTTTCTTGTTGATTATCAAAATTGTAACTATGCAACCTATTAAAAACTTGTCAACAAATGAGATGATAAGGAAATACTTGATTTCCTTTATTGACTCTAGAAACTTTTCAAAAGGATCTTCCAAGATATATACACTAATGTTTAACTGATCTAAACAAATGTACATCTGTTCTGAATGGCCTCCATGCCATGAAATTGAAATATTATTTTCATCTTTATCTCCCTGCAAACTTTCAGTTAACCTTTGTGATGATATTTCTACTGATGGAAATGTTTGTTTGAGGAAACTTTTATCATCTTGATCTTGAAGCTCATAGTCAATAAATGGAGAAAGGCTTTGAATGCATTCTTTATCCAACATATCTGCTATTGGATCATGAAAAAATTGTGAGGATGACTACAATCTATTGGATATGGAATTCCATGGGACTTCATAAACTTCAACAAGTTGCTCATCCTTTTCTTTAATGATGTTATACCACATTTCCTTTAAAAGCTGAAATGATTCAAAACATAGTGGTATTGAATCCTCCTGTGTTATTTGATCAGATGTTTCAATGGAATTTGATAACTGTAATTGTGAAACTGAAATATCTTGATCAAGGGTTTCATTATCTTCTTTGTTGTCAATCACAATTCCTAAAGATTGCTGATTATTGATGGCATGAAAGTTGTCTCTAATGAATTGAAATGAAGCAAAACAAAGAGGTAAAGAATATTTACTTATTTCCACATTTTCTTCTCTTTCTTCATTACTCTCATAACTGATTTGCAATAGCTGATTACTATCTGCAATCTGCTAAAACTGCATTTCTGCATCCTCCAAACTATCTTCTGATTGCTCTGTAAAGTTAACTTGAATTTGGAGAACATAATTGTCATCATACTGATCATAGTTGGGAACATCATTAAATGAAGGAATGTCATCAAACATACACATTAAATTGATAGATTCCTCTTCCACATATTGATCTGTAAATCCATTTTCTGATCTATGATAATTGGAATTAGCAGGAATTTTTTCATGGCTCTCAACATCTTCTATTCCTTCATGGTGATATTGAACAAAAAAATCATCTTTCATAGTGATCTTCTGTATGATTTAATCTAATTTTCTTACCAAAAGGTTGAGTTTTATCTCTGTAATGTTTTTCTTCTCTTCTTTTGCTTTCAACTTTTTCTTTCTGATTTGCAGATTAACTTCTACATCAACACCAATTTTCTGCATATGTACAAGTGTTTTTGGATCTCTTTCTCTTAACTGAAATTCTATTTCTAGATCAAAGGCATTTGGATAATGCAAGAGAGCTGAATCATGAGGAGGTCTAATATTTTCTAGCATTGAATAATAAACTTTATTAAATCTGTCAAAAAATTGTTGTATTGTTTCATTTGGATGTCTTTTTAACTGATTATATTCTTCTATGATCACAAAAATATTGACTTTCATTATCCATCTATCAAGAAAAAGTTTGACAAACTGCTGGAAATTTGAGATGCTTTCAATAGATAGATTCTTGAACCAAATTTTTCCTCTATTTTGCAAAGAAAGAGAAAAAATTCTTATTTTAACATCATCTTCATCAATCTCAAATAGGTCCAGATAATTCTCAAAACCTTGAATATGTTTTTGGGTAGTGATGCTATTATTTTCTTCATCAAACCTGGGAAGAAATTTGTAATAGTTATCAGGGAAATCATGGATTATAGGAGGTAAAATGAGGGGCTTATATCTATCAGGAACTTTACAAGGTACAGGAATATGCACAGGGATTGTAAGATCAGTCTTGATTATTTGAGTTTTCTTAATTGGAAAATTATCATCATGAGATTCAGAAGAAAACTGCTCGAAGGGATTAGCAGAATTAGTATTTACAATCTTAAAAGGAAAATAATTAAAAACTAGTCTAAGATCTTCTCTAAAATACAATATACATTGAAAAGTTTTCTTAATGAGAAAGAACATGATGTCTTGGATTAAGATCCAAGTTAAAAGTCCAATCTTTCCATATTGTTCTTTCAGGTTCATTCCTCCAGTGGAGTCTTGATTGTGAAATTGATTTGGAGTCGCCAGATGGATGATTTTAACCTTTGTGTGTCTGATCGTTGTCCACCATCATAGATCATATATGAACCGGTAAAATATTTCTAAAGAAAATTTTAGTTTCCCCAGTGGAGTCGCCAATATGTTATCACTCAGTAATTTCTCAAGGTTAAAGAAATAAATAGTCCGAGGTAACCACTGACCAACTTTTAAACTCTAGGATCTAGCCTTCGTAGGGTTCAGAGAGGGCTCTTCTATAAATTTAAACGTTGTTTTGATTATAAGATATTAGGCTAGTTATGATTGTGCAAATTGGTTTTGGTTTGTTTGGTTTGGTGGGAAAAATCACTTAATGAGATGGATAGTGGGAAATCTGTTTGTCCATTGGGCTAAGGAGTCAAAAAATCAAGCAGGCAAAACTAGGATCAAGGTCAAGAAGTCAAATGTTTTCAGGGCAAGATAGATAACCCTTTGAAGATCTTGGAAGGTTGTTTGGTGAGGTGATATGACCGGGATAAAGAGAAATGAAGGGTTATTTGATCCGGAAAAGAGAAGTAGTAGAGGTCAAACGAAAGAGAGAGCAATTAAGGGTTCCCTACTCTAGAAATCAGCAGAAAACATAGAAATGATAAACAGTAAAGACATGGTGCTTTTAAAAAATCCTGAAGTAATACTCCTATTTATTCATTCAAATTTAAAACACATAATGGATGCATGAAACAAAGAAGATAAGCAATGACAAGTAGAAAATAATTTACTTTAATAACTCATCACATGAATCCTGAAATATGATGCTAATTGATTCGATCCAGTCTGCTACTCGAAATTTGAAACACAAAAGCCTTCAAGTCCAACAAAAAGGACTATAGAAATATTCAACAATTTATTCCACAATAATACTTCAAAGAGTGAATTATTTATACAATATCTAACTAAAAAATCTTGAAAAAATATCAAGATTGGTTTACAAATATCTCAAACTGTTTTACATAAATAGAAATTAAATAAAGGACACTCAAAACTAATGAATCTATTTGGCACTATGCTTATGGATTGATGGTGACAAAGAAGAGAATTCGAATTTTTATATTAACTCTTAGTTGATGATGAGGCATCCAAGTCACTAATTGTCTCCTTCCTTTGTGCTTTTTGCTCTAGAAATTCTGCAACATTGGGGTCCAATGATACCTTTGTATTTCTTAATCCGAAATAGATATGTAAAAAGTGAAAGCGGTTTTTGTAGATAACTATGTTACTAAGATAAACCTCTCTCAGTTTCCCAAAATTCTGCTCCCGCTTGTCACAATAGGCTCTGCAAAAAAATGTGTAAAACAGAGCTTTACACAGTCTGAAAAATAGGCTGTCAATATGTGCATGTATCTCTCATTATGTAATACATGTGCAAAAAGTGAGATAGGTTTTTGTAGATGGGTCTCTTAGGAACAAAAAATTCCTTCATTTTTGTAATATTTATTTATGATTGGCCACAATATTCTCAGCAACATGTTAACTAAACAGGAATTTTCTGTAAAAAGTGCTTTCAAATATTATTTAATATTTCCAAACCCATAATGGTTGTAAGAAAAGTGAGAGATTTTTTTGCAGTTGGCCATATTAGGAACATAAACCTCCTTCTGATTTGCAAAATTCATCTTGGATTGGTCACAATAGCTTCTGAAAAACAATGACTTAAACAAGAAATTTCTGCAAAAATGTCCCTTTCTGCTCTGTTTTCATCTTTTAACCTTACTGCTCTTTTAAATGTTTATACTTTCACTTTGGATAAACTTCATTGTTTTTGGTGAAAGTATCTTCATCTCTGTTTAACTATTACTGCCTCTGTATTTACTTTTACTATTTTACCTTCACTGCTCTGTTACCTTTTCACTTTTACCTTTTACAGTAAGAGTGACTAAAATATGTCCTCGAGAATTACTGATGGAAATGTTTTCATCCTCTGTTCTGACCACTTGTGTAAATTTCTTCATTCTACTCTGCTACTGTATGAAATCTTCTTGTTTTTAGGAAAACAATTCGAAATCATTTCCTTGTGAATTTTTTTAAGTAAACAGGTCTTCAACTAGTATTAAGTTGTTTATCCAAAAAAAAAAAAAAAAATTCAATAACCTGCAAAACAAAACAATTGTTAATAAAACCTCGGTTGCAGGGAGGATTTCTCTGAGACAACGGAGGTTTTTTTAGGGTTGTTGAAGTCTTTGGAAGTAAATTGGAAGCTTTAAGAAGTTTTAACAACAGCTGCAATGGCATTTTTCAGGTCCTCTAGGCGTAAAATAGTGTACTAGGAGCTTTTTTCTTCAGTCGGGATGGATAAACACACTGAAAATGAAAAAAAGGGCTTTACTCGTGCATATGGGGTTTTATGGTTTAAACAGAATCGGCATTAAATGGCAGTCATGTCGGGCAAATAGGTGGTTTTCGGGCTTCATAGGATAGAAACCGCAAGTGTTTATCGCGCGGGTCTAAGGTGGTAAATGGTTTCAAATGAATAGGACGTGATCCAATAAAAATAAGCCACGTAGAGGAGGGCGGAAAGGCTAAAAAAACCTATTTCGCGTAGAAATGGAATGTGTTGATATCACACAACTTTATGTTATTGATCGTTGGATTAGGAAGGACTCATGCGAACGGTCGAGATTTGTTTTGGAAGATGTATCGGGTTTCAGAGTGGGGCCCAGGTTTATCAATGCGGCGAGATAGGTTTTTAACATTATAAATATAATTTTATAACGTTTAAAACCTTGGGTTAAATGATCGGGTGGAAGGATAATGTTATATTAAATTAAAACATTTAATCGAATGTTTTAATCACTAGTGCTGGCGAGGGTATTAATATTTATATGGTATATAAATCTTTGACAAGTGTTTAAGAACCATATGGGTGGGGATATATTTTATTGATATATTTAAACCTTATGGGAAAGGGTGGGGATTTATTTCACCATGTGGGATAATATAAACATAGGTTTAAACTTTAAATCAATGGGTTTTGGGGGTTATTTATATATAATGGATTTAATAATATATACGGGAGGGATTTAATACTTTAGGTTAATAGTTAATATGGAATGGAATGAAATGAAATGGATTAAAATACATAGTATTTAAACTAAGTAAAGTGTAAAATAGGCGATATAGCATAGTTTTGTCCCATTTTTTATTTTTTACACATAGACTTAGGATAAAATGCATTTTATGGGTTTTGAGTGTTTCTGAATGGAGATGAAATTAATTATTTAGGGTTTTTACTTTTACTAAGTAAAAAAGAGTATTTTACTTAGGAAAAGGGATCATGATCATGGATGAGGGTGAAAATGCTAATGAAAATGGGTTTTAGGTAGGAAATCCAATATTTTTAACCAATCAGTTATCGAGCCTTGGGTCTGGTCCCAACAGAAGTCAGAGAAATGCTCTGAGCCTCTTTAACTGAATGTTTAGAATACTAAATCATTGTGGGGGAGGGGAAATTAATATTTTTTTCCCGATGATACTTTATTACGTGTCTTGCACAACTGCTTTCTACCTACCCATCATTATTTCTAACATTTTTTACTTCATTTTTATGGGTGCATTTAAGCTTGCAACCCTAAATAAATTTTATTTCAAAACATAAAAACTATCTAATTCTAACCTTATTTCATCTGAGTGCCCAGATTAAACTGTTGAGCTCCTCATTTATTCTCTATCTTATCTACTGATTTGTCAAGTTTAAACTATTTGACAGATCTTTATTCTCTATCTAACAACATGAAATTTAAAGCATGAGAGGTAAAGTTTAAGTTGTTTGACCCTCATGGATTTGTGGCATTTAGGACAAGCTCCACACAATCTTATTGGCAAAAAGTAAACTAAAGTAGTGGCATTTAAACTTGAAACATTTTCATGATCTATTTTTGATGGGGTTCATATTTAATATTCTTTTGATCTTTGTTTCTTTTTTTTCTTTGATTGTTCTTTTAGGACATACCCTCTTTTTTCATTTTTTAATTTGGGAATACATTTGTAAAAAGCAAAGGTATGTACAATATTTCAAGAATTTTAACAAAGTCAAATCAAAATTATGAATCCTATATTTATAGGACCCTAACAACGTAGAAAATCATGAAGCAATGAAATTATCATTTCTGTTTAGAATTTCAGATAGAGTTTTCTTAGTATTAGAAGGCATAAAAGCCTTAAAAATTTTAATAACAGACTTTTATAAATATTAGGCTGAGTAATTGTGTAAACAGTAAGAATTATTGCAAGGTTGTGATATCTTTAAAACTTTGTTTTTATTCCCTAATTGAATGAATAAGTGTTTTGGAGTTCTAATGCGAAGTTAGTAAAGAGTAGATTCAAGCCATCTATTGTGGAGGGCCCCTGCAACAGAAGAGGTTTCATTTCGTTTTTGTTATTTCACATCTTATTTTTTATGCATTTACAGTGTGTCATAGTGTATATACATGCTATGCTTTCATTCTTATTTTCATCGCAATTATTTCTAGATTTTAACGGTGTTGATGTTCAGATTGTCATCGTTATTTCATTTACTTGTTATCATCATTTCCAGAATATCATTATGTTAGAGTAGATTTTTTTTCTCTCGTTTAAATATATTCATTTCCTATATGGTTAAAACACAGAGATAATTTATCATAAGAGCTAACATAGATCAATTTATCATCGAATAAGTTTATCAAGGATTAGATTAGTTTCTTTTTATGCAGTAGAACCTTATCATAGATTAGTTCTTGTGAGACATATTTAAAGTAGTAATAGAAGATTTATTTTTTGAGTTTTAAATCAATTGTGTCTTGTGAGCTCAAATAGCTTTGCTTCATAAAACATTGATTTCTTTTCTAAGCATAAAATAGTTTTTAGTAATTCTTTGTGTTAAGTTTAATTCACAAAATATAAAAATTAGAATTGCTTTTTTATTTTAGAATTTTATTTCTTCTCAAAATTAATCCTTAGCTACTAACAATATTTGTCATTTCAATTTCTAGGACTTAGTTAAATTTGGATTTAGTTTATTTTTCATAATTTAGTCACTTAAATTCATTTGAAATAAAAACATTTTCAAAAAAAACCTTCACATATAAAATCACCAAAATAAATTAAGAAAGGCTTCTAGCATATATGGTGCATTTTCACTTCACAAGATTACCAACTCTGGTCGATAATTTATGACAGCAATTTAAGATAATTAAATTGACTAAACAAACATTACACACTAGTCTCACAAAGTCTCTTTGTCTAGCCATGGGATGTTTTTTAAAAGAAAGGTTTTGCAGGCTCTAATTTAATAACATTCCACAACTCCTCATGACATCTCCTCTACCAACTTTCAGTGGTTATTTCATCTCAAGGTCAATGTTTTTTGTCCTTTTCTTACACAATTTTGGGTCAGAACCTTCCTTTGATCTTGTTGCAGTCCTTCCCTCAGCGCCTCCTGAAAATTTGGATCCTGTGAGGATTTCCTTTCCTTGTCCGGGTTTTGGTGTGCGGAGTTTGGTACCCTAGGAAATTTTCCCTATGTTTCTAACTGGTTTTTCACTAAGGTCACAAATGTCTATTAAAAATTCTGGTTGCAATATTTGTGTGTCATATACAATCTGTGGTTCTATTGGCACGTATTAGTCACTAGGTTTTGTGTGGAGAGTCCACTCAAATTTGTTTTATAGGTATTCTCATAATGGATCCAAGGATTTTTGCATCGAATTGTAGAAGGGGATCCTTAAGGCCCTCCTCTTCGTGGAATATGAGGTTATGTGGTTGGGAATTTATTGCCAACTATTTCGATGCGACACCTTTGGAGGTATGCAAATATATTTTTGAACTAGAGGCCAAAAAATTTGGAGATAAATCTTATTTATCATAATTTGATATTGGAGGTAGTAGCCTCAAATGGACTTTGGATCTGAGAAAATTTCGCAAGAGAAGGATCCATTTCCTGCACTCCATCACTCATCACCGCCAAATGGAGACCCTACTTATTATGGTTATCAGAGACAAGCAAGTATATAACTACAAAAAAATTTCAGGTCAAGAAGATATCAAACGCATTCTTAGATACATCAAATATAATCTGGATGACATAGTCGCTCGATTGTCTATCATTAAGACCTATACAGTCTCAAAATCAGACATTGAATCAAATGAGAACTAGGAATTTCTTGGGGTCATCAATACACCAGCTCAAGCCTCCCCTCAAGTCAATTCAATTGCTTTCCTCGATCATCATTTTGGATTAAGGAGTCCAGCTAGATGTTTTGATAAGTTGGATTATTTGAAGCAAAAAAAAAAAAAAAAGGTTTTGATATTATGTATCTATCGTTCATGTCTAATGTATCTAACGCTTCTAGCCTACAATTATTCTCCAGTTGTTCTCTCATGTATTGGTCCAAGTGTTTGTATATTGACTGGCTATATGTTGAACCCAATTTTATGTTCTTAAATTTCCTATTTTTCCATAGTTTTCAGCATGTAAATCCATAGCAATGACAAGGCTCCTAAGGAGCAACATATGAAGATACAAATTTTGTAAAATTGTAAACTTTTGGTATTAATAGAAATCCAGTGTGAAATTTACAAAAAAAAAACTTGTTTAACTATCTACTTGAGTATGTTATTTTGAAATATTAACTTATAGTTTTAAATTTTCCAAAACTCTTAAAATGATAATTTTTTATTATGCTTGGTAGTTACTTCATCGTTACATTTTAGGAAAAAAATAATATATCATAAAATTTTCACACACACACAGATATATATATGTGTGTGTGTGTGTGTGTGTGTGTGTGTCTGCGTGTGTTAATTTAATTTGTTCATTTATGATCAAATATAGGATAATAGCTTAACATTTTATAAATATAGTTTCATAGATCAAAATTATATTATCAAATTTTTAATAGATATAATTTATTAATTTATCATTATTTTTTAATTATGGTGAATTGGTAACGAGTTGAAGTATATTTGGGTAAGGTCCAAAATTTTGGCTACCACTATATAATATCAAGAATGTTTACAAAGGAGAGGTCTCATATTCCTCGGCTTCATCACAAGAAGCCAACATGTTTATGTACCGGAATTGATCTTGGGTGGAGGAGAAAACGAAATTATTTTCTAAACCACTTAGGCTAAACCCAAGGGACTTCATTAATTAATTAATTTTTTGATTAAAACATCATTGCAAAGCCTAGGATCAAAGCCTAATATTAATTTAATGATCAATCCAAACATTAAATGAGTATATGAGACCCCTTATTTATGGGACAAAAGGCTTACTTTTGTAAAGAAATTTGACTACTAAAGTTTATTGAGGTCTACATACTCTACCTTTCTAAATTTGAACACATAACCTTTTATGTTCATAAGGGACATATATATATATATATATATATATATATATATATATATATATATATATATATTCCCCATGGTCGGTGTCTAGAAGAGGTACATGAATCCCCACATTGATATGAGATCCAAGACATTAAATGAACGAGGTTGTATGCCACCTAGGTGGAGGAACACATGAGGAATACAATATATCTGTATGGTTGATTATGAGGTGAAGGTGTGTGATGTTTGTTTCACAATTGATAGAAATAAGAAGGCAACTCCAGAAGGAAAACCAAACAAAGAGATGGCATTCAATCCCACTCCTGGCATAGTTTCTTTGGATTCGATGTGAAAATGAAGGAATTCTGATAGAAAACAGTAGATGAAGTCGAGGATGTGGAAGGATGATTTAAATCAGTTTATCGTCTTGTGGAATCTATGACATGGAAGGTTTTTTGTAAGTAACTTAGTTTTCTATGGTTTTCTTAGATAATTTTCTTTCTAGTTTTTTTGGTGTTGTATTTGGAACCTCCAGGTCTTATGGTTTGTGTGGTTGTGGTGCTTTAGGTGGCCAACTCAAATGGTCTCCTTTGGAGGGAATGTGCCTATTCTCGAGTATAAATTGGGTTTGTGAGTTAAAAGTGGAGCTTTTTGGTTTCAATTATGTCAATTCTAGGCATGGACATTGAGAGATACAATGCTTTGGTTTCAAGGTAATTATAGTCTATGCTAACTTTACATTAAATTTCTCATCTTTGGCACGAAGTTTCAGACTATGTTTTATAGTTTTTTGGATTTCTTACTAGCCTCTTGGTCCTTTCTTAGTCCCTTATTTTATCTTCTTGTCCTTCTCCTATTCCCCCCTCCCTTTCTGAAATTTTATAAGGCCCCCAACTTTACAGGGTTTCCTAGCTTGAGAATAGTTCAAGGCTTTTCAAGTCGGGAAAGACAACCTAATTCCCTACTCGAATTTGAACTCTACTCTTTTAGGAAGTCTATTTTTCCTATGTTTATGTTCTCAACTCCCTTATATTTTTTATGAGTTGAATCTGTGTTCGTTGTTCCTATTCTCTCCCCTATCGCTATGGTTAGACGTAGAATATATTAGAGACACAAAGGTAGAAGAAGGGATAGAGCCATTCTCTTGTGAGCTCAGATGCCCATCAATGTCCTCATAACCCCACGCTCAAGCTACAACCCAAAGAACCATGGCTCTTTATGCATAATCCATTCTAGAAGTGGTTCGGTGCACTATTGCAAAGATTGACAAGGAAGATCGTCTCGATCGTAGGTTCATTCCTAACCATCATATTGAAAGGGAAACAAGGAATTGGATCCCAGAAATTTGTAATTCAACTCAATCTTATTAGACCTCTTATATTGTCACATCAAAAAAATTATAGGAAAATTTCTTATTGAGTGGTCAGACACTTAGTAATAGGCTCTAGTTTGCATTGCAGAAATGATGGATAAAATCAATAATCTAGATACGAAAATATATATATCCTAGCCAAGAAGCATGAAAACATTAATATTACCCCCTCTAATGATAAAAGTGACTCTCCCCCACAAGTCTAGGTGGAATATGCTACAACTTGACATAATCAAGTGAGCCAATTTTTTGGTCAAAATTGGTTGTACTGACAATATTTTGATTTTGGTATTTAATCTCTCACTATGTATTTATATTAGTTATCTCATCAATTTAAGTGATAGACTAGTTTTTCTTGTAATAAATAATGAAAAAAAATTGAACCTATCATTGGTCTAGTTTCCCAAGTGGCAAACCAATAACATGTGAAAAATAATGATTTATTTCCTTTTTTCAAAAATTAATATAAAATTCTTGATCTTACAAAAAATATTATTTAATATCAATTATTTTGTGTAGAAATTTTTTCAAAAACATATTTGAGTTTCATAACCATAATAGAAAAAAACTCCAAAATATTAGGATTTCAAAGTGTCATATCTTATTCGTCTAAAATTTGATTTGAGCATTTTTTTAATCATTTATATTTGTCCAAAATCTAGATTCTTTATGAGAAGCTTCAAAAATTGGCGTGAGTGTTTCAACATTAAATTTACAAAATAATAACAAAAGATAAATTTTGACCCTCTTTCTCTAGAAAATCCTTTGATACCACTCATTGTGTTCCTTAACAGGTTCAAAGATTATTCACAATAATATTTGGAAAATATTAAACACAAGAAATTCCGAGCTTGGTCTATTTATTTATTATGTTAATGGATGTTTGTAATGAACGACGAAAGTGTAGTAGTAGTTGGTTGATGGGTGATGCCCTACCTCCACTCTTATGGGAAATACATTGGATATATGCATGTACTATAGATTTTTTCAAGATTACTACTTCAATATTTACCATTTATGTATATTTTAGCATATGATTCCAACCCTTTTATTGATGCATGATTTTAGGTAGACACTTGATTGATAGGAACATGACCCTAGGGCTTATTATGTATGTAATTATATAGATTCATGTGGATCATAAGAAATTGATACACTCAATTAACATCGAGGGGCACAAAAGAGACGATCTTCCACCTTCAGAAGAAATAACTAAGAGTTAGGGGGGGGACCAAATACATATTCTAGATGTATAAATAAATGACTAATTTTATTTCCTCTCCACAAGAAGTGGGTGATTTTGATTGATAAGTCGCATGTTTCATCGAAAAGGTCTTGAAGATGGGTTGGTAGGATCTCTCTATGGACAATGGAAGAGGATAATATTGAAGTAAGCATGGATTTGTGTACTATCCAACCGTTGATTACAAATTTGACCTCTTTTTTTAATATCAGAGCCATTGAGATAGAGTAATGACATACAATGATCCTTTTACAAAAGGATCAACTCTTTGTCACTTTTCCCTTAAAAGGGGAAACATTCAAATTAGTTAGGCTTTAATACAATAAAATTCAATCACGTTCACATATAAGGAGGAATTCATAACTACCTAGAAAACCTTATCCATAATCAAATGCTAACTACCTAGTGAGCCTTCTTTAGTGAGGTCATATTGCATGTATTCAATAGTAACTACTCAATGTACCTTGTTTTAGATAGGAAATACTCCACACTACATTAATTGAACACCATACCTACCCTATTATTAGATCTAATGGGCCCACAATGCCTTATTACACCCCTAGGAAGGATCCCACCAACTTATTGAAAAATATACTGACTTTATGATATTTTAAAACCCATTCTACCCTTGTGTGGGTGAGCTAGAACCTTGAAACATTTATTTTTTTGTTTTCCATTAGCCAAGTCTACATGGGAATGGGTAGAGTATTTACAGTACTAATACAATTGAGCCTCTATAAGGAATCCTTATTAGCATATTGTCTTCCTTGGGTTATTAAATATCATAATGTGTGGATGCTTGTTTAGTTATTTTATTTTTTATAGAATAAAACAATTAAGTTTATTCTTTTAATTACCAACTTAGATCCATCTTAACACTGGATATATCAATCACTAAGAACAATTACATCCCTTCAAGTGAAATTTATTAGATCCAATAGACATCATTGAATCTAAGGCACAAATCACCCAAAAGTGAAGACTCGAAATTTTGAGTCAGTTTTTTGCTCTCATTTGTACTTGTGGCTTTGGCTACCACCAATGGTCGAAATCACCTTATTTGGAATTAAAACCCTTTCCCTCTTCCACATATCATATACCTTCATGCAGTAGGCTCAAAGTATGCATTCATGATTATGGAAATATCAACACCAAAATGTGATATTTTCTTAGTCTAGTATGTGAACTCATTCTCTCCTCCATGCTTTTATAATTATTTCTACCTTCAACCCCCCATTTGAATACATTTGTACAAGATATTTGATACACCTTTGTGAACCAATATTTCCCCTAATATCTATTGAAAGACATCTAATTTTGACTTTCATTTCTTACATAATATCTAGAGAGAAATAATGTAGTGGAAGACTTGAAAGTTTGATCTGCAAGTAAATTTCAACCCTCAAAGAAAATAGAAACAAATGAAACAATCTAAAGAATAAAAAATAACCACAATTTCATGTTAAACTATCCCCCCTCTTACCCACCCCCAAACCGAATATTATAGCCTCCTTTACCTTTGTGTTTCCAAAAAGGAAAGAAATAAAATTCCATAGCAAAGGTGTGATCTGAATCTTAACTCTACATACTTGGACTAAGCTTGTCCTATCCATTGAGTTAGTGTGAAAATGGGGGGATTTGGGCCATTGGTAAAATCCCTTTGGGATAACCCATAACACTTTCCACAATCCATTCCATGGGAGAGAATTAACTTAGCTAAGGTCACCACCAACTACTTCCTTCCCCTTGATCTCTAACCTTCAAAACTTAAGCCCCCTTTCCAATTATCCTTATTTCACGTGTAAATGTTGTCATATATTTTTATATTTGTATATTGAATATTTATACTCTCTCTCTCTCTCTCTCTCTCTATATATATATATATATATATATATATATATATATATATATAGAGAGAGAGAGAGAGAGAGAGAGAGAGAGAGAGAGAGAGAGAGAGTTTACCTATTATATTTATATTTGAGTAACATATAATTTTATTACTATAATTTGTTATAAATATTATAATTTTATTTTTTGTCGACATATGGTGATGTCATTAATACCTATGCTACAACATCTCCTCCACAAGGGGTTGTAGAAGTGAATTTAATGTCATGTTGGTGGGTCTAAATGTACCACCAATAGTAAGGGGGTCTCCTTGGTGTGAAGTCTCAATTAGGCCTCACACCATTTGGGATAAGAGCCCAGCCAATATCTCGGCCCGACTGCCACCATGTATGTTTTACTCTTGGTTGTAAAATGAAGTATTGTTAGTGTGAAGACAAAAATGAGATACCTAGAGAACGAGGATGAAATCAACCCACAACTAACAAGATTTTGAAATAATGTACAAGAATATAGTAGCAAAACAACAACAAGAAGTAAATATCAAAGAGGACTCAGTTAGCCAAAACCATTCGAGACATAAAAATAAGAAAGTACTAGAGGTTAACTGCAAATTAGTTCGCAGTAGGTTACTAGCATTAACATGGAATAGGAAAGCAAATATTCCAAGCAGACATGTAAGCCATAAGCCACAATTTTTTTCTTTAACATATACCCAATATGTAAGCACACATGCATCCATATAGAAGTATTGGACAATAGTTACAAATTCCATGAAAATCCACAGGAATCAATGCAAAGAATGAAAATTTTCTCATTAATATTGTTGCAATTCCAAGTACATTCTCCATAAGCCCAAAATCAAATAGTGGAATGATGGTTGCTCATATCACCTTAAAAATAAAAACTTCGGCCTTACTACAACTCAACCTAAAATCTACCAAGAGAAAATTTCTTCCAGCTCCCTAAGCACAAACAATTATCTAAATGCAAATAGAGCTTAAGCACTAAAGTCTTGTACTTAGAGGAATGAGGGTACATTTATACAAGGTGAGGTGACTTTGTAGAAATTTAATAAAAAATATGTATTTCCTAGATTCTCTTGATCTGAAAATGATATGCCACTTTTAAATACATAATCGCTTCTACAAAATCTTTGTGCAAGTTAAAACACAATCGCCAATAGCAATGTCATGAAGAAAGACCAATCACAAATAACACAAATAATTTACCGGGAAAGCATAAAGCTAAAACCCCATTGTCTTCTATTATGTATTATATCATGGATCATGAAACAATTACATACAAAACTCCAATCCAAGAGATCTCAGTACAATATCTAATTGTCTCACACTGTCATACAAAAATTGGCAAGTTCCTTAGCCAATTTACTGTCTCCAGACAGCCTGCCTCTACTACGCAATCCCAGCGGATAGAAATCCCTGAAATTATGGAATCTTTCCTGCCTTGACTACGCAATCCTCATGGGCACATCCAATTTGTGTGTGGTTGCATGTGTGCAAGCGATAATGTCACAACTGATAGTCAATATGTCCCTATCACCTACATCTCAACTGGGTCTCCACTGGATCTGACATGCATGTAGTTAATAGTAGTAAATATTCAGTTGCATGTGAGGCCACTGATTGTGAATTAATTAATAATTAATTCACTTGATCTCTCACTAGTGTATCTTTAGTTACAACTAGCACAACTGAGTTTAACCCACTTAACTCAGTTAAACTAGTTTACAACTTTCATAACTACACTTCCAACTCTGTTACAACTTCGAATCACTCAGTTAAAACTAAGTCCACTTGCATGTCCCACCAACCAACCACTCAACTCAAAATTCCTATAGCTAACTGATTTTCGACTTCAGTTAACTATTTCCAAGTGCTCATTGAGAATAGATTATTATTTATTGTCCAACTAATATTAAGTGATAATAATAGCTGACATGCATCTATAAATAGACATTGAATCTATAAATAGACCTCATCTATAAATATAATTTTCTCATGCATCTATAAATAGACATCCACCTAAAAATAGCCTGAGGCTCCACCCTAGTGTAGGTGCATAATTTTCACTAGGATCTTCTTCTTGAATCTCAACACTCCCTCTCAACAAGAAAGGGATTATCCTTCACCCCAATCCTGTCTCTATGGTATTCTAATTTTCTCCTGGTGAATGTCTTCATTAGAATATCTGCATCCTAATATTTTGTATGAATGTACTGAAGCAACATGATCTTCCTCTGCACACAATCTTTGATATGATGATACCAGATATCCATATGCTTATATATATCATGAAACATAGGATTAATCAAGAGTTTAATGCAACTATGATTATCACACTGAATCATTATCGGATCTCAATGAGAACCAAACAAACCAACCAAGATCTTTCTCATCCAGATAGCCTCACATGCAACTTGACTCGCTGCCATGTATTCCACTTCTGCTGAACTGAGTGCCACGGATCTCTGCTTCATACTGTACCAAGAAACAGTTGTAGATATAATGCTAAAGATCAACCCAGATGTGTTATTTATATCCGATGGGCTACCTTCCCAATATCCATTCGTGAAGCCATGCAACTTCACCTCATCCTTCTGTCTGTACCATAAACCATACTCAGATTTGCCCCTCATGTATCGCAAGACATGCTTTCCCACCTTCCAAAAGAGCTTGGTAGGCTTAACCATCGCTTGACTCAGTTGGTTAACCACATAGCGAATGTCGTGTTCACTAGATACATTAGTGAACCCACTAATTGTCGATAGACAGTAGCATCCACTACCTCTCAAGCAGTAGCATCCTCTTTCCTCTAGTTTCCTGGAAGAGGAGTATCCATGGGTTTGTAGCCCTCCATGTGAAACTTACCCAGTATCTCCCTTGCATACTTTCCTTGAGACATAAAAAGTTCACCATCTCACTTCCATATTTCCAATCCAAGGAAATAATGAAGGAGGCCCATATCCTTCATCTCGAAACTCCTTTGCAAGGTCCTCCTTGCATGAGTGTATCAACTTCTCATCACCATTCAATATTAAATCATCAACATAAAGAACAATGATTAAAATCTTACCCTCCACCACAATTTTGTATAGGTTTGCATCCACTTCACATTTGGTGAAGCCGATTCCAGTGAAATAGCTATCTATCTGAGTGTACAGAGCACGGGGTGCTTGCTTCAGACCATACAACGCTTTTTTGAGTCGGTACACATGTGACTCGCTATTGAATATCTCAAATCCTTTAGATTTCTCTATGTACACCTCTTCCTCAATGATCACATTGAGAAATGTAGTCTTCACATCCGTCTGATGAACGCACCAGCCCATCTGCACTAAGAGAGCAAGGATATTGGTCCTTGTGGAAGAATACTTTGCAACAGGTGCAAAGGTTCCTTCATAATCTATCCCCTCAATATGTGAGAAGCCCCGGGCCACAAATCTGGCCTTGTATTTCTCAACACTCCCATCAGCATCTTGCTTTACCTTGCAGATCCATCTCGAACCTACCACTGATTTATCAACCAGCCTGGGAACAATTTCCCAAGCATTGTTTTTGACAATGGAGTCATACTCCTCCACCATTGCATCTACCCATGTGGGCTCTTGCACTGCTTCCTGAAAGGAAGATGGCTCAGTCACAATACATTTTCTCATGAGAGCCATGTATCCAGTAAATCAATCAAGAGATTGTCTTTGTCTCCGTTGTGAAGTAGGGGCTCCTACATTCTGTGCAGCATCAAGTTTCAGCCTATAAACTTCTATGGTGCGCCTTTTTCCAGTTCCGATGGTTGGATCTGCATGAGTGGACTCCTCCACTCCATGAACCTCCTCTTGTGGATGATCCACATCTAGAGACTCATCTTTGGGAACCAGCAGTTCCTCCTCCGCATGCAAGTATAGCTCCCTCTCAAGCGACAACCGCATGGATTTCCCCTCATCAAATTTTATATCACGTCGCACCACAGTCATTCGACTGTTTGGAAATACACACGATAATTATGGGGTGTTTCTGTGTACCCCACAAATATCCCAAATTTAGCATTCGGCTTCACCTTCTTCTTGTCATCCTTGGTCACATGCACATAAACAGATGAGCCAAAAATCTTAAAGTTTGAAACATTCGATTTCTCACCAGTGAAAGCTTCTTCAGGTGTACTCATGCCAAGTACTCTATGAGGACAACGGTTTTGCACATAAAACAAAGTGTTGCATGCTTCTGCCCACAAATGCATTGGTAGGCCCTGATCATCAAACATCGCTCGTGATGCACCCACGATCGTTCTATTCTTCCTCTCTATGACCCCATTTTGTTGTGCGTTATGAGGCACTATGAGTTCTCTTCAAATTCCTTCTTTGCTGCAGAATTTCTTGAATTCATTAGAGATGTATTCTCCACCATTATTTCTCCTCAGAGCCTTCACCTGCTTCCCCTACTCTTTCTCCACCAATGCCTTAAACTCACAAAACTTTGAGAATGTTTGATCCTTCTTCTTCATGAAGAAGATCCAGCATTTACGAGAAAATTCATCAACAAAATTTAACATATTACTTATGTTTTGTTGTTGAAGCAGCGAAGAATGGTCCACATATGTCTGTGTGAACTCTCTTAAGGATCCCCAAACCACGGTTCTCCTTTTCATGAAAGGTGGACATTACATACTTCCCCATGGTGCAAACCTTGCATTAATCTAACTGAGCAATTGTTCCCATTCGAAATCCAGTAGATATTTGTTGTATGACTTCGAAGGCTCCATGATAAAGATGGCCCAATTGCCTGTGCCATAATTCTCCCTCATCCTGGCTCACCACTTTTTCTGCCTTTTCCATCATGGTAGCGCAGCCATCTACATCCATCTTGTAGAGATTTTAAACTTGAATCCCTATCCTCTTGGCTTGACCCATTTTTTTATGTTGCGGGAAATCTTTTCCATCATTGAAAACAACGTCATAGCCTTTGTCCTCCAACATTGCGACTGAAACCAAGTTTTTCTTCAAACCTGGAACATAGCATCTTTCAATTGAAATGGTTTACCTGACTCCCTCTGAAATGTAATGGTACCAATGTTGGTCTCACTGTATCGTCCATCGTCACCCATCTCTATATGCATTTGGAGATCTTTCTCCTCCAAGTCACTAAAAATATCCTTATCTCCTGTCATGTGGAAGGAAGCGCCACTATCCAAATACCACACCGATCCCAATGCACTTGACACCATGCATGCGATCAAGGGGAAGTCAAGTTCAAATTTCGAAGCAAGGGCCTCACTAGCTACAGCTCTAGCAGCCTTCTTGTTCTTCTTAATTTATGGATAGTTAGTAGCAAGATGCCCATGTTCGTGATAGTGAAGCACTTCACCTTGGACATATCCAGCTTCTTGCCTTTAAACTCAGATTTAGAATGGAATTTCTTCCCCTTCCCCTTCTTCTCCTTAAAATCCAAATCACAATCCTTTTCATCATCATGCTTTGATGAAGAGCCATCTCTGGTGTTCCACCTAAAATCCTCCTGCACTAGATTCGACCACAGTAGTTCCCAATCCGGCAATTTTTCCCGTCCGTTGATAGAGTCTTCATAATTGTGTCAACTCTTGGGAAGTCCCAAGAGAGCCAAGCTCACAAAATCATCATTAGAAACATTTATTCCCACACTCCCCAGGTCATCCCAACATTGGACAAAATTCATGAGATTATTTGGAATGTTGTATCCCTTTTCCATCTTGATCTTCATGAGTTTATCTTTGAGCGTCAATTTCCTATGGTCGCTGATGCTTTGGAAAATATTCGTCAAATACTTCCATCTAGCATATGGTGTGGCTTTCCAATGAAGGCTTGAGAAAATGTGGTCTCGTACTGCTTCCAACAGAATCCTCCTTACCTTTTCCACTTTCTTTTTCCATGCATCAAGTAATGCAACATCTGTCGAAGCAGGCTTAGGAACATCATTTTCAATGAATTCCTTCAAGCCATTATCTTCGAGCACCGCCTCCATCCTATCCTTCCAAGAAATGTAGTTCGAGTTGCCCTCGAGTGCATACTCTAACCTCAAGCCATTGAAATCCATTTTGATGTTAAATCAGATGTAGCACCAAGAAATACTTTCTACAAATTCGAATTCTTTCCACCAACAAACTCAGCTCCTGCTTCACAATTGCAATTTCTTGTGCTCTGATACCATCTAGAAATTTAATACAAAATATGTAATGCCTGGATTCTCCTGATCTAAAAATTATATGCCACTGTTAAATAAAGAATTGCTTCTATAGAATCTTTGCGTAATTTAAAACACAGTCGTCAATAGCAATATCATGAAGAAAGATCAATCACACATAACACAGATAATTTACCGGGAAAGAATAAAGCTAAAAACCCCACTATCTTCTATTATGTATTATGTCATGGATCATGAAACAATTACATACGAAGCTCCGATCCAAGAGCTCTCAATACAATAGCTAACTGTCTCACACTATCATACAAAAATTGGCAAGTTCCTTAGCCAATTTACTCTCTCCAAACAACATGCCTCTACTGTACAATCCCAGCTGATAGTAATCCCTAAAAGAATGGAATCCTGCTTGCCTTGACTGTGCAATCCTCATGGGCACATCCAATGCATGTGTGTTTGCATGTGTGCAACCGATAATGTGACAACTGATAGTCAATTTGTCCCTTTCACCTACATCTCAAAAAAAATTTCACCTACCATGACCTTTAACCTACCTTCATGGCTCTTCAACTTCCTAAAGAATTTTTACAATTTACATGACCTTAAGAATTTACTAAAGTGTGAAAAAAATATTTACACTATGATAATAGAAGGATTGTGAAATTTTCAATTATGTTGTGACCTTGCAAGGACAAACATTGTTGTTGGGAATTTCGAACTTGTATAGACTACTAAATAGGAATTGTGATCTTTGTTTGTTGTGATGGGTTTCCTTCTACAAGTTGTTGCATTAGTTGTGAAGTAAATTTATCTTGAGACTGAGCATAAAATTGAGGTTGAGACACCTAAGAATATGTTTTCTTCAAATCTTGCTTGCTTAACAAAATTTCACATACCATCTTGATCATTAACCTCACCCCATAGATTTAAACCTTGTGAATAACTTCATGCGGTTTCCCTGTAATATCTTTCTCAGTAGCATCATTTTCATCCTATGGATTTGGAACAACTTCTTCCACAATGCTAAGGCCCTTATGGGGGGAATTTCCCTTGTTACATGATTTTAGTATGCCCTTGACTTGCCTTTGAAGTACACTGCCAAATATGTATTTGTATTCACCTCAAAGAGACAATCAATTAAACAGGTAATGTGATGTGCACCCTTTATTTTAAACGGTATTTTTTCCACCCGGAGAAGAATGATAATTAGAACCATATTTTTGGGTGTTTTCACACGTCTTTAGTGGCTTCAAAATAGCCTTCTTAGCACTTAGGATTTGGATAATTTATGGAGGACATTTTGTAAATTTTATAAGGTTTCCAACATTTAAAATTAACCCAGTATCCATTAGTTCACACATTAGACCTGTAAGATTTGTAATGATACCCTGCATATTTGATACAAAGTAAAAATAATAAAATTTATTTAGATATGTTGGGAGTTTTGCAACCTGTGGTCACTGCGAACGAGCTCAAGATATCTCTCAAGGTAGGATTCAAGGATAGTAGATAGGCTTGGGTAAGACCATAAATAATAGTGATGTGTGCCCTAGAAAATCCATAATGTGTGTGTGATCATGATTCTCAAGATGAATCTCAGATTTTTCTCCAATATAAACCAACTTTGTGTGGCATACATGGCCAAAACACACATCAAATTATCTATGAAAAACATAGTATCATCTTCACAAATACAAACCAGTGTGCATCTGGAGGGGTAGCATGAAGGCATTGAGTAAAATCATGGAAAGACAAATACCCAAAGGCTTAGATTCACTATAAACCATCGCGGGAGGAAGAGACTACTGGTCCTATGCATCATATAAAACAATTTCCTTGGCCCAAATAAATCCTTGCATTAAACTAGGCTTGAACTAGAGTTTCAAAAACTCCTTCCTTTGTGGCCATAGTTTGGATGAGCTCTGTATTGCAAAGGCTATGTTTCTAAGTCTTGGAGAGGTATTAGAAATTTTTTTAGGTGGAAAATTTTCATTTTCTTTTTGTATGTTCAAGGGATTCTAAGGAAATTTCGAAGGCTCAACCTCTCCTTCAAGCCTTGGTCATTTGCAATGATGCATGTGATTATAAATCGGGAAAACCAATGCCAGCAGCATTGTAAATAGGACCAAATATACCAGAGCACCAAACATGAAATTTTCAAACCACTTCTTATTCTTTAGCAATGTCCTGAAATCCTTCAAATGCATAGCAAATTTAACATAATCCATTCCCAAATTTAGTTATAGATATGATCAAGAAGATAAAAAAATTGCAAGAGAGAATGTGATGAAGGTCAGACACAAACGAAAATGTGACTAGTTAAGGAAAATGTGATTGAGGCCAACCACAACTAGAAATGTGATTTAGTTAAGGAAAATGCGATTGAGGCCAATCACAACTAGAGATGAACTTTAGGTCAATCACATTTAGAAGATGCAAATTGTGATGGAGGTTCAGGTTCAATTGGAACTCTTGTAGTTTTTACAATCCAACTCAAAGGACTTTCTAGAATACCTTACATATAATCCATGAGAGGCGCAATTTGATCTAATAAATTGGCACTAATGTAGTTCAACTATATGCAAACAACTAAAAAGAATCCAACCCATAGTCTGGTGACTAAGGGATTTTCACATTAAGGGATCTTCCACTTCAAGACTGGAAAATTATACTTTTTAAATCCATTGATACATATGTGTCAACGCGATATTCTTGTTGGTTGGTATAATTTCTCTATTATTTAACCCCTATCCTACTCTAAAATCACCACCTGAACCTCTGTTTTAACCTTGGAACCCATTTATTATTGCACTTATACTCATTCATGCACTCTCTTTGTGTTTTTCATATTAAAGGTTATACATAGACTAAATTATTAATTTTATATATTTTATATTCTAATTAGCTTTTGCAACTCATATATTTTCTTTCCTAAAGTAATTTGATGAGACAATGTGTTAATCTACGTGGAATATGAATTGGTGCAAGCACGATTCCTGTACCGGCTGACAGTTTCTACACTTTCAAGGCAGTTTCCAATGATGACTTAAGGTTTCCATACATGGCCGAGATAGCTCAACAAGCATTTGGATCTCTCGTCAAGAGAATCAATTCATCATTTTCTAGGCTCTGAGTGTAGAGAAGGGAGCGGATATGAAGACCATGACCTCGGTCGTGTGTCTTAGTTTAGCTTTTTTATAACAACTGAAAGGCTTAAGTTAAATTGTTGTTATATTTTTTGCTACGACTGTAGGCCAAAGATTATGTATTTAATGTAGTTTTCTCATAGAGGATAACTAGCGATGCTATAGAAAAAAATTTTGAGGACTGTAATCATTTTGGTATCGCCTTATTCTAGGTTGGATCATAGATCCACGATGTACATTTACTTTTGAAACTTAATACAAAGGATTATGTTAGTTTTTTCATTTCGTTTTCAATTTTTTTATGATGTGTCATTGAGAAACTGAGGTACGAGATATCGTAGCAGGGAAAAAAGATGGTTGGCTAGGGCCCAACCAACCCTGATCGTTCTCCCCTTATTTTCAGGTGTGTTTAACTTATTTTATTTATGCAAGTGTGAAGCAGATCATATTTAATTCTCTTATAAGTAACATGTTTAATTCTTCTGCAAATCGTCTGTCCCAAATCCGAGGTGTGTGGGTTTGATTATTGCATGATCCTTTGATCCTTGTTTTATTTCTATGAGAAGAAGTGCAAGAAATTGTCCTGCACCAATACAGTTTTATTTCTGCAAGTCATAATTCCTTAGTTTATTTCTAAAGTTCTTCTCATTTTCTTTCCTTTTGTAAGATCTTCATTTATTTCCTGCAAATAGTGTATATTCCTAAATAAAATAATTCTTAATATTTCCAATTTAGTTAAGAATCAATTTTCATTAATAAAGAGGAAAAGAACATTGTCGCGATATGAAGGTCTGTGCTTGCACTTAATATTTTTATGGAAATAATTGAACTTAATATTAAATCCTTAAACGAAATTTTGAGTTAAAAAATTTTAAGTGCGGATCTGATTCATATGGTAAACAATCATCTTAGGGAAAGCCTATTGTCACATGGATCAATTAAATTATTTATTTGCATGAAGGAAGTTTGCAGCTTTATAAAGATTTACTTTGAATTTTAAGAGAATTTCTTATTTCTGAATCTAAGAGTGGTTGAAGAATATTTTCGCTTATGAGGGTTTACTTTCGAGTTCTGTTTGCTTTGAAATTTACTTCTTAGTTAAACATGCTCTTTAATTTTCACAAGTGATTTGGAAACCAAGTACAAGAATATTGGTTTTCTGGTATAGGAACCTCTGTTCTTGTACAGGAACTGATATCCTGGTATAGGAATAGAGTGCTCTAGTACACAAATTCAGAGCTCCTATATGAAGTTCAAAATATTCAATGTAAGTACATAACACACTTCCTGTGCATAGACTTCATTCCAATGCAGGAACAACGTTCTTGTGTAGGAACGTTTTTTCAGTGCAGGAACAATAGTTTAGTACAGGAAGGAATATCTTTGAAGAAGATAGATATCCTTAATAACTTAATTATCACACTATCTCATAACTACACTGAAGGTAATATTAAATATCATTTCATTAATCAAGATTGTTCACAATGAATTGAGAGTTCCTTTTATTTTGATTATCTGCAAAGAAATTTCCTTTTATTATAGTACTAGGATTTCTTTGGTATTAATTGTTGTGTATCATTTTCTTTCAATTCTGTGAATTGTAATTAAAGAAGTAGGAATAGAATTAGGAAAGGTTCAGATCATTCTTGGCAATTCTAGTGCTATGCCTCTAAACTTATGAAGCCCCCAGGTTGACAATTAAGTGTTGAAGGAATTTATTAAATTCCAATTCCTAAACCCAACAATGCTACAGCCAATTATGTTCAACCAACTTTTTCTTATGACATGCTCTTATGACCATTATCCCCCAAGTGAAAGAATCAATATAGAGCATTTGTTGTCGATGAAACCAAAACTTGTGTCAAAGGTCCTGAGAAACCTTTTGTCTTACAAGAACAAGGGCTACATGGCCAGAGTACAAGTCATCCAAGTAGATAATTTGTAGAAATTATACAAAAATATGTATACCAATGGATTCAATTTGATCATGCAATATACTAGAGAAAGATATTGAATCCTTCTACAATTAATTTTCGGAAATTAAACATGATTGCACAATACCACCAAGTAAGAGAAAGCAAATCAATCCACAACACAAGATATTTTTCTGGGGAAATCTTGTTGCTCAAAACCCCTCTATCTCTATTGTATAATAAACCAAGGAATAATGAAACAATAAAATGCATGTGTGCTCACCACAACCTCATACACTCTACCAATTGTCTCAAACTGATCCGGACAAAATCGGGCTAATACTTAACCAATTCTCATCCTCTGCTTAGTTTTCCTTGCTTACGCAATCCCTAGGAAATTAATCCCTATTAAATAGGATAATTAGCCTTCCTTGACTGTGCAATGCATCATGGGAATCCTATGGTGTATATAATTGTGCCCGGGCAATTTTCTAATAATACAACTGATAGATAACATCCCTTTAACCTCTGTCTCAAATAGGCCTTCATCAGAACTGACATGCATGCAGCTATTAATAGTAAATCATCAGCACTTGACAGATCATTGCATGTGAATTAAATCTGATTTAATTCACTTGACCTCTCACTAGTGCAACAATCAGTTACAACTAGTTAGACTGACTTTAACTCACTTAATTAAGTTAACTGATTTCTCATGCATTAAACTAATACACTAACTGCAAATTGGACTCTAAAACAAATAGAATCACTCTACATGCCTCACGAACCACCCTCAACTCGAATTTCATGAGCTAAATAAGTCTATCACACTTAGTTAACTATTACAAGTGATTATGAGATAAGATTACAATTTATTGTCCAATTTATTTAAGGGATAAATAAATTTGACACGCATTTCTTCTAATTAAATTAAGAAATAATTAAATCAAAATCCTCCATGGTAGCCATTTCTAGATGCCATTTTCTAGATGTTGTTTCTAGATGCCAATTTCGTTGTTTCTCATTGCAAATTCCAACACTCCCTCTCAACAAGAAAGGAATCAATATGTCCCGATCCGGTACCTTTGGAATGTTCTTGCATGCAAAACTTCTCTAGTGTTTTTTGCACATGCAACTATCCTGAAATTGAATAGCCTCCAAACAACTGAATAATTATAATGCATCTGTCATCAGAGTCTTTTGACTGCTGCTAGCTACTGCACATGCCTACTGGACTCTTTGCGTTGCTAACATATACATCCATGCACTCTACATTGTTGCCAACTCTAATCTGTGCTCCAATATCGGACACCTGTTACTCTGATTTATGTCCTCCTGACATCTTTCTGCATCAATCTAACTGATCCTTCCTACTACTGTTATATTGTGGGCTCCTTGTACCTAGTTTCAATCCATGAGACACACCATCTCAATGAACCCTGCCCAAATTTCTTCTTGGAATTAATTATGCACATTGCCCCACCTCTCACCTGGAGATATAGCTACATGTACTCTCTATGCCCATATGACTCAAAATTTTCCACTCTTGGAGGTCTCTGCTTGAGTGGATTCTTCCACTTGGTCTCCTCTCCGCTTCTCTAATTGTGGCTACTCCACAAACTTCTGAGACTACTTCTAAGGCTGCATGTTGAGAGATAATTGTTCCCTCTCAACCACCAAGTCATTAACCATTTATTTTCTATTAAAAGCCTAGCATGCATCCTCAACCTCAAGAGCATATAGGTTCTTGACTCTTGAACTGATCTTCTTCAAATGTCCTGTGGCTATGTGTTTAAGGAAAAATTTTCCTTTTATAAAAATCACTTCGTAACCACAATCTTCCAATACCATTATGGAGACAAGATTATTCCTTAGGTCTGGAATATACAAAACATCTTCTAGTCTGAGATGGGAGCCATTCTCCCTTTGAAATGTAATTTTACCTATGCCGGTAGTGTTATACCTCTTGTCATCTCCAAACTCTATCTCTGTTGGAGGTCCTTCTCCTCCAAGTCACTGAAGTGATCTCTATCCCCCGTCATATGGAACGAGGAATCGCTACCTAAATACCACATGCATCCCATTGCACTGTTGGTCATGCATGCAATGAGAGTAAAATCAAGCTCGAACTGTGAATCTAATTCTTCACCCATTTCAACTACAAGCTCTTTCTTGCTTGCCTTCTTCTGTGCACAATTTGTAGCATAGTGCACATGCTTGTGACAATGAAAACATATGATATTGGACAAGTATTTCTTTCCCACTTCACCTTGGTATTTCTTTCCCTTGGCCTTCTTTACCTTACCGACCAAGGCACAATCTTCCTTGTCATTAGCCCCTGGTATTCTGCCTGAATTCTTCTTGTACCAAATCTGACCAAAATCGCTCCCAATATGGTAACTTCTCCCTCCCATTCACCGAGTCCTGGCAACTATGCCAGCTCTTGGGAAGGCCTAGAAGTGTTACGCTCACCAAGTCATCATATACTACTATCACACCTACACTTCCAATCTCATCTTGACATTGAGAAAACTTCGCCAAGTATGTTGGTACTGTCTCACCCTCCTCCTTCTTGATTTTCCTGAGCTTGTCCTTCAGCACCAACTTCCTTTGGTCGTTTTTGTCCTAAAACATATCTGTCAAGGCCTTCCACATTGCATATGGAGTCGCCTTGCAATGGAAACTCGAGAAAATGTGATCTCGAACTCCCTCTAATAAGATCATCCTCGCCCTTGCTACCTTATTTTGCCAAGCATCAAGAAGAGCGGCATATGCTACTATGGGCTTGGGAATATCATTATCAGTTAATTCTTTCAACCCATTGTCCTACAGAACTGCCTCCATTATTTATTTCCATGCGATATAATTATAACTTCTCTCAAGTGCATATTCCAATCTTAATCCATTGAAATCCATCTTGATCCGCTTGTCGCTCCAAAGAAAGTATATGCAAGTTTGAATATTGTTCAACACAAATCAAATTCTTCTCCACTATTGTGATTCATGGCACTCTGATACCATGCATAAATTATACAAACAATATGTATACCAATGGCTTCAATCTGATCATGCAATATATTATAGCAAGACCCTGAATCCTTCTACAATTAATTTGTGGAAATTAAACACAATCACACCAAGTAAGAGAAAGCAAATCAATCCACAACACAAGATATTTTTATGGGGAAAGCTTGCTTCTAAAAAACCCTCTATCTCTATTGTATAATGAACCAAGGAATCATGAAACAATACAATGCATGTGTGTCCACCACAACCTCATACACTCTACCAATTGTCTCACACTGATCTAGACAAAATCGGGCTAGTACTTAACCAATTCTCAACCTGCCTTGCTTACGCAATCCCTAGGCAATTAATCCCTATTAAATAGGATAATTATCCTTCCTTGACTACGCAATGCATCAAGGGAATCCTATGGTGTATATAAATGCGCCCATGCAATTTTCTAATAATACAACTGATAGATAACATCCCTTTAACCTTTGTCTCAACTGGGTCTTCATCAGAACTGACATGCATGCAACTATTAATAGAAAATCATCAGTCACTTGACATATCACTGCATGTGAATTAAATCTAATTTAATTCACTTGACCTCTCACTAGTGCAACAATCAGTTATGAGTATTTAGACTGACTTTAACTCACCTAATTGAGTTAACTGATTTCTCATGCATTATACTAATACATTAACTACAACTTGGACTCTAAAAAAAAATAGAATCACTCTACATGCCTCACCAACCACCCTCAACTAGAATTTCATGAGCTAACTATTACAATTGATTATGAGATAAGATTACAATTTATTGTCCAATTTATTTAAGGGATAAATAAATTTGACACACATTTCTTCTAATTTAATTAAGAAAAAATTAAATCAAAACCCTCCATGGTAGCCATTTCTGGATGCCAATTTCATTGTTTCTTGTTGCAATTTTCAACATAATTTTCTAATGATGGATTATTTCCTCTGCAATCTCCAATTTCATCTCCACAGTACGTAATTCATATTGGATTCTCCTTTTCGAGTGAAGGATCATACTTCACCTTATCAATATCTTCCTTAGCCAATTGAAATTAAATATAGCATTTATTCAAGGCACTTTTCAGTTCAACCTTCTCTACAATTGTGACTTCTAGCTCATGATTTGAAGTTGCGACTTATTGGGCGCAACCCAACTTGGTCCAATTTTGGTCAAGAGACTCTGCATTTTGAGGAGCGAAGTGCGTGGAACCGTGGAGTTAGATCTATCGTGCGGTGTTTAGCAACTTCGGGGCAGGTCTAAACCCCTCATTTTATAATTAGTTATGGCCAGTTTTAGTATATTATTTTGTCCACCCATGGTATGTGGACCATGGTTTTGTATAATGTAAATTCTATAAAAAGTGATTTAAGGCTTTGTTTAAGTCATGTTAGATTGTAATAGTTGATGAGCACAAGCACTTGAGATATTTGTTTTAGTTTGTTTTGGGTCTTAGGAGAAGGCTTCGCAGTTGTGTGCGTGGAGGCTTTGAAGACTCTGCATCTTTGTGCACATACCACCTGTAGTTGTGTTGGCAGGTCAAAGGAGTGTATGTACTTAAGAGAATTATCATAATAAAAGAGAAGAAGCTTTGAAGGCATTTTTTTGTTTATATGTGTATTTTCTTATTATCTACATTGAGAAGTTGTTTATATTATTTATGTTGTGTTTTGATAATAAAAGCGCAGTGCACACAAGTATTTATTGACGAATGAAGTATAGACTGTTAAAGAAGATAGATGCATCCGCACGTTTCAGAATAAGCATAAGGAATAATTGTAGTAGTAGATCCATAATCCATTGTCCCTCTGGATGCAGAAACCTGGTTCTGACATCCCCCAATATTTCCTCAGGTGAAACGGTGCTCTGCGTTGTAGGTCATTGTTGAAAGGGCTAGTAATAGAGGGTTTTATTGGTGCGTAGCTAACTCCAAACTTGGGTCAAGCCCAAACGAGCCAATAAATGGTTCCTTTTTTGGGACAGGGATTTTTTTGAGAGATATGTGGATGTGGCATGCGGAAAGGAAGGAAATACAAGATTGGGTAGATCTTAAAGAGTGAGAGTTCGCAATTCAAGAAAATAGAAATCCACGATTGTCGACTCAAGCTTGGTTGCAGAGATATCTTTTCACAGAACAACATGAGATTTTCTTCACGACATTTTATAATGAACTACATGAATGGTTATCAAGGTTGACTAAGAATAAGACATGTTTTAAGAACAAAGAGCCTACTGCGTGGAACCTTGAATTGATACAACAAGTCAAGGAGACCAATAAAAACATATCAAGAGTTTTTGATTTCTAGATTGATAGTATTTTTGGAGGATTTATCATTGAGTTAGCGATAGACATGACTGTATCTTACAACGAAACTAAGAGAATATTTTTCAAGGGTCTACGAGGTAAGTATCTAAATTATTTAAACTTGTGGATTAAAATGCTTTTATGTGAAAATGGTGTACTATGAATGCATTCAAATTAATGTTTGGAAGAAGTAAGTATAAACCTGCGAAGTGGAAATCGATACAGATTAGACCGCGAGGACTTTATTGAGCCTGCTTATAGTCCGTTGTTGGGAGAATCTGAAAGTGAGGAAGAAATATGTAACCCTACAACCCATAGAGGTGTGTCATAGTTAGGAGTTGAGAATAATCAAGGCAACTTTGGGATTTCTCTTCTCGTTACTCCCCTTACCCCCCATCCCCATCCCCAAATTTTCCCTCCCCCTACGCCTCCCCTAGGAAACATGACCAATGATATCAAACTACATATATTTAGAGGACTCGAATCAAAGGATCCTAAGAAATTTTGGTTTGTAGCTGAAGCAGTATGGAAAGCGAGAAAAATTAATGATGAAGATATAAATAAGGTGTTAGGATCCTATAATTTATAGAGTCTCAAGGTGATTGAGTATTTTATATCAGAAATTTCATATTGTAAATAATTTTCAATCTACAAATGATTTCCAAAAAGAAGCATATAAAAGAAAATGAAAAGAGGGTATTTAAAAAAAATGAATAAAGAGAAAAGGAATGAAAGAAAGAAACATTGAAAAAAAAATGAAATCAGAACCTCACAAAATAAAAAACAAAATAACACTGAAAGTGTTGCAAATTCAAATGCCACTACTGATAGATAGTTTTCTTTCTGTCAAATAAAGAGAGGTTGTGTGCATCTTGTTTGAAATTCCAAAATGACAAGCTATTTTTTTAATCATACAACATAATCATGGTTAAAAGAAGTTTAAATTTCTATAAATTAGATTAGAGAATAAAAATTTTCCAAATAGTTTAATCTTGGTAAATCAATAGTTAGGTAGAAAATGGCATTGGTTCAACTGTTTAATCTAAATCAATAGGAGAAATAAGTAATAGGATGTTGAAGTTTGCAACAAGAAACATTGAAATTGGCATCTAGAAGAAACATGACAGCACCTACACTAGTGTGGGTCCACAGGTCATGTAGTGATGGGTCCTAGCGATACATTAGTGTGAAATTTAATTTATTTAATAAATTGGATATGTTTCAAATTTAATTATCCCATAATTAAATTGGACAATAAAATGTGATATTATCTCATGATCACTTGTAATAGTTAAATGAGTGTGATAAACTCAGTTAGCTCATGAATTTCGAGTTGAGGGTAGTTGGTGAGGCATGCAGAGTGATATTATGTGTTTTAGAGTTCAAGTTGCATTTAAGTGCATGAGAAATCATTTAACTCGGTTACGTGAGTTAGAGTCAGTTGCACTAGTGAGAGATCAAGTGAATTAAATCATATTTAATTAAAAATCAATGATCTGCCATGCAACTGATGATTTACTATTAATAGCTACATGCATGTCAGTTCCATTGGAGACCCAGTTGAGACAAAGATTAAAGGGAAGTTGACTATCAGTTGCGATATTAGCAGGTTGCCCAAATGAAGTTAAAACACAACAAGATTGTCCATGATACTTGCGCAGTTGAGAAAGGTTTAAATTCCTAAGGAATAAGGATTTCATTCCTCATGAATTGTGTGAGCAAGGCAAGATGAAGACAGGCTGAGAATTGGCTAAGTGTTGGCTCGATTTTGTCTAGATCAGTGTGAGATGATAGGAAGAGTGAAGGAGACTCTTGTGAGAAGAGTGCATTGTAATTGTTTCATGATTACTTGGTGAATATACAATAGAAGATAGAGGGTTTTTGAGCAGAATATTTCCCTGGGAAATTATTTGTGTTGTGGTTTGATTGATTCTTCTTTGTTTCATGTGATTGGCGATTGTGTTTAAATTTCCGTAATTTATTTGTAGAAGCGATTCAGTATCTAGCTTTAGTACATTGTTAGATCAGATTGAATCCATGATATACATATTTTTTGTATAATTTCTATATGGTATCATAGCACAAGAAATCACTATAGTGGAGGAGAAGTTGAGTTTGTGACTGAATAGAATTTGAATTTGCAAAATTATTCTTGGTGCGACAAGCGAATCAGGATCGAAATGGATTTCAATGGTTGGAGATTGGAGTATGCACTCGAGGGAAGTTCCAATTATATTGTGTGGAAAGATAGGATGGAGGTAGTACTGGAGGACAATGGGTCGAAATAATTCATTGATAATGATGTTCCCAAACCTTATGTAGCAGATGTCGCAAATCTTGATGCTTGGCAAAAGAAGGTTGCAAGGGAGAGGAGGATCTTAATGGAGGGAGTACGAGACCACATTGTCTCAAGTCTCCATGGAAAAGAGACTCCATATGCAATGTGGAAGGCTTTGATAGATCTATTTCAGAGTGGTAGTGATAATAGAAAATTGGCACCAAAGGACAAGCTCAGGAAAATCAAAATGGAGAAAGGCGACACTATTCTGATATATTTTTTAACAAAGTTTTTCCAATGTCGAGATGAGCTTGGGAGCATCAGAATTACTGTCACGGGTGATGACTTGGTGAGCCTAGATCTTTAAGGCCTTCCCAAGAGTTTCCATAGTTATAAGGACTCTGTCAATGGGAGGGAGAAGCTGCCATATTGGAAACGAATTTGGTCGGATTTGGTACAAGAATAATTCAAGCCGAATACTAGGGATGGATCTTCATATAAGGAAGATGATGAAGAAAATTTCGCCTTGGTTGGTAAGGCGAAGAAGGGGAAGGGAAATAAATCCTATTCCAAATCTGAGACCGGCGAAGAAGGCAAGGAGCGTGATATGTCCATAGTGAAGTGTTTTCACTGTCATGAGCATGGACATTATGCCACCAATTGTCCACAAAAGAAGAAGAACAAGAAGTCTCCATGATCTATAGTTGGTGAGGCTTTGGCCTCGCAATTTGAGTTGGACTTCTCATTGATCGCATGCATGGTGTCAATTGTGATGGCATCATGGTGGTACTTGGATAGTGGTGCATCTATCCACGTGACGGGAGACAAAGAAATTTTCAGTAGCTTGGAGGAGAAGGACCTCTAGATGCATATCAAAATGGGTGAAGATGGAAGATATAGTGCTACCGAGATTGGTAGAGTTACTTTCTAGAGACAGTCAGGTAAACCATTTTTATTAAAATATGTAATGCATGTACCAGTCTTGAAGAAAAATTTAGTTTCAGTCACAATGTTGGAGGATATAGGCTATGATGTTGTTTTCAGTGAAGGAAAAGCTTTCCTTCGACACAAAGCAAAAGGACAAGCCAATAAGATTAGGATTCGTGTGAAGAATATATATAAACTACATGTAGATGGTTGTGTAGCATTGATGGGTAAAGCAGGCAAAGTGGTGAGTCGGGATGAGGTTGAGTTACACCATGGAGCTTTGAAGTTCATGAAGATGATTGATACAGGGCTTCCAAAGGGTAATCTTGTGAATATATAAACGTGCAAGGGATGTACCATGGGGAAGTGTGAGAAATCCATGCAATTTTCCCTTGAGAAGGAGCTTGATTTGCATGCAGATGAGAAACTCTTGGTTCCAAAGAATGAACCTCAAGATGTGGAGCAGCCACATGCAGAGGATCATGGAGTGGAAGCAACCACTCAAGCAGAGACATTTCAAGCCAGATGGGCAGAGGGAATGCATGCAGCTATACCTCGAGCTGTGAGGTGGGGTGATGTACGGAGTTGATCCCAAGGAGAAATTTTGGCAGGGTCCTAAGGATGGTGTGTCTTATGGATCGAACCTGGCTACGAGGAGCCCACAGTACAATAGTAGTAGGATTAGTTATATTGATGCAAGCACATGTTAAGAGGATAGAAATCAGAGTGACAGTTGTCGGATACTGGTGCGCATATCACTGTTGGCAGCAGTGCAGAGAGCATGATGCAGATGTCAACAGTGCAAAGATTCCAGTAGACATGTGTAGTAGGTACCAGTAGTCAGGATACTCTGATGACAGATGCATTATACCGGTTCAGTTGTTTGGAGGCTATGTGAGAAACACTAATGAAGTGTTGCATGCAAGAGTTGCATGTGCGAGAAACACTATAAAATTGTTGCATGCAAGAGTTTCATGTTGCATGCAAGAGGTGCATGTGCACATGGAAGGACATTCCTTTCTTGCTGAGAGAGAGTGTTGAAGTTTGCAACAAGAAACAATGAAATTTGTGTCCAGAAGCAACATGACAACACCTACACTAGTGTGGGACCACAGGTCATGTAGTGATGGGTCCTAGCGATACATTAGTGTGAAATTCAATTTATTTAATAAATTGGATATGTGTAAAATTTAATTATAGGCTTAATTAAATTGGACAATAAAATGTAATATTATCTCATTATCACTTGTAATAGTTAACTGAGTGTGATAAACTCATTTAGCTAATGAATTTAGATTTGAGCATAGTTGGTGAGGCATGCAAAGTGATTCTATGTGTTTTAGAGTTCAAGTTGCAGTTAAGTGCATGAGTAATCAGTTAACTCAGTTAGGGTTTTAGATTCAGTTGGAATAGTTGTAACTGTTTGTTGCACTATTGAGAGATCAAGTGAATTAAATCATATTTAATTCACAATCAGTGATCTTCCATGCAACTGATGATTTACTATTAATAGTTGAATGCATGTCAGTTCTAGTGGAGACCCAGTTCACAAAAAGGTTAAAGGGAAGTTAACTATCAGTTGTGATATTAGCAGACTACCCAAATGAAGTTAAAACACAACAAGATTTCCCATGAAACTTGCACAGTTGAGAAAGGCTGAAATTCCTAGGGAATAGGGATTTCATTTCTCATGAATTGCATGAGCAAGGCAGGCTGAAGACAGGCCGATAATTGGCTAAGTGTTGGCCTGATTTTGTTTGGATCAGTGTGAGACGATAGGCAGAGTGCAGGAGACTCTTGTGAGAAGAGTTCATTGTAATTATTTCATGATTCCTTGGTGAATATACAATAGATGATAGAGGGGGTTTGAGCAGCAAACTTTCCACAGGAAATTATCTGTGTTGTGGTTTGATTGATTCTTCTTTGCTTCATGTGATTGGCGATTGTGTTTAAATTTCCACAATTGATTTGTAGAAGCGATTCAGTATCTAGCTTTAGTACACTGTTAGATCGGATTGAATCCATGATATACATATTGTTCGTAATTTCTACATAGGATTGAATATATTTTAATATTTCATAAAAAATAAACGAAATATGGGTTTACTAGTCTAAATGCACCCCTTGAAGAAGAAATAAAAATTGTTAGCTTAGAAAAATAATTTGAGTTTAAAAGGTTAGGTAGAAGTACTTTGTTTGGAAAAATATTGAAAAATATACTTATCCTAAGTTTTAATATTCATTATACAATTAGGTGCAAAAGGGATATGTGTGATTTATTTATACTTTATCCTAACTTTTTCATTGAAATGAAAAGGTGCATCCCGACAAAAAAAAATTGTCGCATATGGTTAAAAGTGTCACAACTATCTGTTGTATGATCATCCTGATCTTTAGATCGACATCGCACATTTTCTTTCGGCCCCCCTCTCCATCCTTGCTTTACCTTTGGGGGGGTCTGAAAAAGTGGTTTTCCCCACCGGGTCCCACAACCATGTGGCCTCCCCTCCGTGATTTCCCCCCCCTGCCTAAATAGCTAACCACTACCTAACCCCTCCAAAAATTTCTCCCCCCTCACTCTATTACCACTCCCCTCTCGATCCATTACCGTTGTCCCTGCTCAACACCTCCACCACTACCATTCTGCCATGTTTCCAAGTCGTTTCCAATGAAATCCTTTCCTGAGGTTAACCGTTGAACATTTAATTCGCCTACATAACCGTTAATCCAATGGACCCACGCAAACCCATGCAAATTGCAACGGAAACTATGAAATTACTATAAAAACCCTGTAACTAATCGTCTTTCAACCTTTTCTATCACAAATTCTCTGCAAATTGAGTTTATTTACAGGTTTTCTAGTGTGGCCACGATTATTACCAGTTGATCGATCTGTGATCAAGTGCCAATGTCTTGTCTCCCTCCTTCAATATATTATACACCTAAAACTCATTCCCGGTAAAATTTTCCTCCCAATTCCAATTAAATCATTCAGTAATAATCATGCCTCCTAAGAACAAGAATCAAGAAGATCCTCTAAACCCTCTAATTCACCCCCCCATAGATTTAGATCACATTCCATTAGCTGAAAGGGATTACAATATCAGTGAGACACAGTGTGAGTTTGAATTGTTCGAAATCTATTGTTTCTTGGAGGATAAGTATGTCGATAAAACAGATCAAAATGGACTCTGGGTTTCCAATCTCCCTCACTACATTTTCCCTCAGAACTTCGATCCCCCTGAATTCACCAGGAAATGTCAAGCATGCTACATTCCCAATCAAAGAGCCATTATAGCCCCTACTCGTGAAATCCTCTTTACCATCACTACACAATCCATAAACCATATGATGTAAGTTCCCTCTGTGGAAAAAAAACACACCATTTTCCTTAGAAGCCCTCACTGAACTTTATCAAAAACTTGATTTTCCAAAAGAGCTAGGATTTTTAACATATTTTTACCAAAAAATACCCAATCTCCAAAGAAAAATCCTCCATACCCTTCCTCAATCTTCCCTAATCAAGCTAAACAGATCATAACTATAATTTCATACATTCTTGGTTATTATTCTGATCAGTGGGTAGATGAACCCATTGTAGGCTTTCTTTCCATCTTTTCCACAAATAGCAAACCATCCATTATATTTAATTTTAGTAAATTCCTAGCTGATAACATCCATGAGCAATTTTGTAAATTTCAAACTGAAGAAGTATTCAAATACTCTTCAATTTTGGTCTATATGTTTTTGTATTATCAAGTAGACAGGTTCAAATTTTCCATGCAGAAGCTAGATTAAGAGGGCAACCAACAGTCAGTGATATTTTTGACATCTATAGTGATGAAAGAGCAGAAAGAATTCTCTTACAAACAGTTCATTGAACAATTTTTTCACCCAGTCATGAGTGTCCTAAATAGTTCAACAGAACTCAGGATCACTGAAGACATCAAGAGAATTCTGGACTTGATAAATCAGGCAAAGACTGGAGACTGGTACTTGTACCAGAATTACACATAAATTAGATTTTATGGATGCGATTTAGCACCATATTAGCTCCCAAAATACCTCCCCATGAGGATTTTTTCTCTCGAGTACATCAGACAGATGTTTAATTCTAATGAAATTCATTTTGTGTCAGCTAAAAATAAATCACAGATCAGAATCAAAACACAGATTGGGTCTTTCATTTCTAACAGCAGGTCAGCAGGAGGAGACAAATAAAATTCTTAAGGAGATGAAATTAAGCCTAAGTTTCACATGGTCTTATGAACTTCTGCGTATCATTTCCAAGCTAAGAGTAGAAAACAAAACAACTCCTTACATTCATACCCAAAGGCCTGAGATAGAGAGATATATGAACCAGTCAGCATGGGCAAAAAATACATTACAGGAAGCCGAGGAGCAGCTTGTTTCTACATCAACATCACAGACTCTTGTTCCACAGGAGAAAGTAGCTAAAAGACATAGAGAAGAGAGTGTTTGACAGATTTAGATAAATAAAGCTTAAGAATGAGATTCTTAAGAAAATATCTTATGCTCAATTCTGGAAGGATACTTCCAACTCTCAAAGCAGGTTACTATCAGTCTTTGATTCAGAGAAGGGATTGATGAAGATGGTTTTTCTTGAGGCCCAAATTTCATAGCCAAAATCAGCATTAGATTACAAGAAAACAGTTTTTAAGTTTGATATAAAGGATATTCATCCCATTGACCAAATGGAGATGCATAAACAAACAGGTGAAATGATTTCCTCCACTTTAACTAACACCACCATGATTGTTTCTAAATTGCAGGTTTCATTATCGAATACTCAGTCACAGTTAAAGATGGAGAATATTTATTCTCTTGCAAAGGATACAAGGATTAAATCCTTAGAGGATTTAGTATTCAAGATGGGATATGACCCTGCAAACATGAAAGCTACAGAGGAATTAATCAAGAAGAAGAATGTTGACATAGCATCATTGAGGAAGTAGTTAAAATTGCCAGCTACTGAAGATCCCCTTACAAAGGATATTGAAGAGATAGAGACCCAGAAAACTGACATGATGAAGCTCATCATGGAACATAATGATCAGATAAGGAAAATGGAAACTGAGCTGGAGAAGATGATAAAAGAAAAGGAGAAGAATGTACCTCTTATAGTCATTCCTACAACAGGAGCTACAAACCCCACTCCACCTACAACATAGTTTGTTGATGGTGTTGAACAATTGACCAAAGTTGTGGAAAATCTATCAATTCAGACATAAGAAATCAAAAAGTTGCAGGACCAAGTTAAATAATTATAGGACCAAAAGACAAGGAGTGAGGCTTCACACTCTGCTAAATCTCAAAGCCCTCAAAATTTCATTGAGAGACTGTAGAAATGTGAAAGGGAATCAACAATTGGACAGACCTTGGCCCAAGCCAAGGAAATCATTTGTACAGATATATTGAATTCAATAGGTGAAATATAGCCCTGTATTCATATTATATTTGAGAAGAAAGAATTGATCAAGAGAGCAACATAGGCTATAACAGAGATTAAACGAGAGTTGGGAGAAATGCCTGCAACATCAACAAATATCATCAAATTCCTAAATTCTAAGAACAACTATGAATTAGATGATTTAGTATTTGATGATAGAACAAAAACAATTTTGGAGGTGACGAATATTTTCAACAAAAATAATATGGTTCTTCAGTTAGAGGAGAAGTGTCATAACTTGGAGATAGCATTAAATAGGTTTTTTACCAGAATTGAATCTCTAACTTAGAAGGGGCTACCTAGTTTATATGTAATTAATGACAAGTTAATTACTTATCAAGATTATGTTATAAAATTAAAAGAGGTAGCCAAATACAGCTCAAAATTTACAAACATCGAAGGCAACAAGACATGCAGAGCCTTCTTAGAAGCCATGAGTAATGATTTCTTCATCCAACATGAAGTAAATCATATTTTTGTGGTAAGGCTCACATTTGCCAGATATACCGAGGTTGATGAAATTTACCAAAAGGTAATAAAATTAACCATTCCAGATGAATTTAGGTGGGATAAACGTTGTGAGTTATAGGATTGAGAAGTAATTCAGATGTAGTTAGCACCTCATCCTGCACATTAGCCAGCACATTGGCCAGCGCAGCAGGAATAGGCCTATTTAGCAACTAAATCCTCCAAAACAGAGCCACCTCTCCACGTTGTTGTCCACCTTGTCTATTATTTTGCAGAAGATCGATTTTATTGTTTAGGATAATGCCAATAATACACTGTCGGTTGAGACAACGATTTTGTAAATAATTTTGTAATTTAGTGCATAAATACTTCATAGTTTGAAGTATTACAAGTTGAATGTTGAGTATAATTTTCTCTAAGTATTGTAATTTTCTCGTTGCTGGAAGCATCAATAATACAAGGACATTCTTCACAGGATCCATGTGGTGTACGAACTGGTGATGTTTTTCTTCTGTTAATGTGTTTATTCATTGTTTTCTTTCTCTGTCATTTCTGAAAATATTAATTACATTACAGAAACTTTGACAAATAGGATATGCTATAAATAGCACCCTATCCTGGTTGTTAGTAATTTATATGTTTTTTGTTGAAGTCAAATTAAGGAATACTTCATTGCTCCTTAGTTTTTATTGAACCTTACATTTCTTTTGTTTCATAATTCATTTAAAATTCAGAAACATCCAACGAGTGCAACCTAGCTTGCCCTGTGAAAATCCTTCAAAGTTTGATGCATAACTAGTTAATCTTTAGACTCCATAGCCCAATGGAATTATAACAATTTAATCAACCAAATTATCCAATCAAATCATATACAAACAATCAATACAGTAATAACTAGCCTAAACTTCACATAAAACAAAGGTAAAATTTACAGATAGATCCCTCTTTGAATTTGGTAGGGCTAGATCCCAATTTCCAAAGTGGTTTTGATGTTGTCCTTTGTGTTTATTCTCACAGTATCATAAATTACATAACGATAACAGAAGGCACAAATTGTCACAATGCTACAAGAAAGAGCACTGACATGGTACATAAATTATTCTATGAAAAATCAGGTTGCTTCACTGGATGACACAAAGCACTGACTACAAAATTTAAGAAGCCAAAATTGCAGTTGCAATGTATTACTGAGTTGAACAGATTAAAAAACTGCCAAATGAATCTATTTTGGAATTAGATCAGAGGTTAAAGATGTTAATGGGACAAGTAATATTTACATTCTCGAAGAGCAGCATAAGGAGTGGTTTATAGCTATGTTAATGCCACATATTAGGCTACCTTTGACACAACAGAATATATCAACACAAGCCGAAGCTCTGGAAATTGCGATGAAATTAGAAGCTTCACTCATTGAAAATACCCATGTCAAGTACAAAAAATTCAGAGCCAACTAGAAATTTTGCATTTGGAGCTACAAGATCTAAAGAAAGGTAAGGAAGTTAGGCTAGAAATTCGATCAGAAGTATGGTGCATAAAGTGTAACGCAGAAGGTAATTATAAGGAGTGATTCCCTATGTTCAAATAATACCTCGCAAGTGGAGCACCTAATCCATTGAATCCAGGATCAAGTGCATGGTGTGCAATATGTAAAAATTCAGGTCAACATCACTATGAAGAGTTTTATTTGTTGCTAAAGTATTTGCAGACCCCAAAACAACTATTTTGTAACTTATGTCGATCAATGGGGCATGATGATAAGAAAAGACGCAGTTATGATTTGATGGTGGAGCAAACTGCATGTGCTTATAGAATGCAAGCTGAAGGATTTGCGCCTGAGGCTCAAGGTCAACATGCAGGTAGTGGAGGATTCCAAGGACGATGAGGAGGCGTTGGTCGAGGAAGTGACCAGCTTATCTATTACAACTACGTAGAATTGGGACACTTCACGAGGGATTGTCAGAATCCGATTGCAACTTGTAATTATTGTAAATCTTTTGATCGCGTGATAGAAGAATGTATTGTCCTTATAGCAAAGATGCAGGAGAAACGAAACCAACATCCCATGAAAAATCTACAAATGATGGTGACTGAACCAAGGGAAGATAACCCATGCATCAACATAGTAACAAGAAGTGGTGCAGCGATAGGAGTTGGTAAAGTAGAAGGAAAGAAGCCAATGGAGGATACATGGGTTAGGAAGACTACAGAAAAGGCCCCTGGATTCAACATGTAGAGGTGTTAAATTTGGAAACTAGGGCCAAACTCCACTTTGGACTGCTCATATGATGGAGATGATATATTTGTTGGATTCCTCTTTCCGAGAGGTGCAATATTGATCTAAATATCATCTTGTTTGGATGAGTAGAAGTTTTACTTTGAATTTATTTCTGTCAAGAAAATTGTCAAGGTCATCCAGAATTGTAATGTAGGCTCACAAGCCCCAAAATTTGTGTCACCACCCCTCATTGATGGATATAAAAAGGAGAGACTCAAACCTCATTTGGACATCATCACATCTCACATTCTCTCTCATTCTCATTGTTTTGTACGACTTAAATAATACATTCTCTCTCCTCCACATGTGTGAAAGGGAAGCTATGATTTTTTGACTATTTAAGGGTTTCTGCAGTAGCATTGACCAATGTTGACCTTTGGTCAACTCTCAAGTTTTGACTTTGATTTTTGGGACATAATCCGAGTTTGGGAGGCCGATTTTGGTGGCATGAAAACCGAAGAAATCTAGGTTGTTTGACTGCAGCGTTGACCGCATATTTGACCAAGTTTGACCAAGAAATTCGGGATTGTTTTGGGCTGAATTTGACTGCTCTTTGAGGTCGAGTTTGACTGGGTTTGACCAAGCTCCATTAGGAGGAATATTTTTGGTTTGACCATCATTGACTTTTCTGGCTAGGGCATCTTATTGACTACTCTAAATTGTACTTTCACTCTATGCTGAATTTGAAGAATAATAAGAAGATTTGATCAAAGGGTTTTCCCCATATTGGGGTTTTCCCCTGGCATCCACCAAATTATTGTGTCCTCTTGTCTTGGTTTGTCTTATGGTTATTTATTTATGTCTTATCAACATTTATTGTCAATGTTAATGTGATTTCTAAACATGAAATTGAATTGGGCTAATAAGAAAGATTGAAGTAAATTTCTCTAAGCATAGAACATACCATCATTAACTAAAATTAACATGGTATCAGAGTTGAGGTGAAGAATCCCAAGCAAGTGTGAGAAGAGAAATAATTGAAAGTTGATTAGACCAGGACAAGGGTTAATGGATTCCTCATCATACTTCAAATATTATCACAAGATCAATGATAAGTTTGATTATCATGCATGGAAAATGTCCTTGGATCTAACATTGGAGGAACAAGATGTTATGGATTATGTGCAGGGAAATATCACTGAGCCTCCATCAAATTCACCAGCTTCCACTAAAACAAAGTACAAGAAAGGGGAATACAAGGCGAAGAAGATCATCAAGGATTCTATTCACAAGCACTTGGTTGTTTATATCTCTGAGATGGGCACATATAAGGAGATGTGTGATAATTTGGTTGGATTGTTCAGGGCTAGCAATGCTAATCAAATTCTCTTTTTGAAGAACAAGTTGAAGGACATCAATATGGACAAGGGAGAGTCCATCCAATCCTAGTTCATGAGGATCACCGAAATCAAGAATGATCACTTGTCAATTGGAGAGGTTATAGTTTATCAAGAGCTCACTCACATTGCTCTTGGAGGTCCTCCCCAGGCATGGTATGTATTTAATACCACTGTTGGGTGCCAGAATCGCAGTTAAGAAAAATACTTTCAACACTTAATTGTCAACCCGGGGGTTTCGTAAACTTAGAGATGAAGCACAAGAAATACCAGAAATGGTATGAACTTTTCCTATCTCTATTCCTACTTATTTAATCAAAATATTGCAGCATTAAAAAGAAATATCACATAGAAATTTACACCAAATAAATTCTAGTGCTGGAATGTGAAAGAAAGTTCTTTGCAAACATACCAAATAAAGGAACTTCCACACTGTTGTAAACAATATTTATTGCTGAGGTAAAATTATATGTATATCTCCAATATGGGTGTTGACGGGATAATAATTGGGCCCTTGAGAAGATCTTCCTTCTTTAAGGATTTTCCTTCCTGCTCTAAGTTGTTATTCATGTACTCCTGCAGTATGCTTGCACTAGTACAGGTACAGGGCTTGTGTGCGGGAAGTATCTTTTACCCTTATACTGGAGATTTATGTCTTTATGCAAGGGTTCTAAGCTTCAGGCTTAGAGCACTATGTTCATGTAATAGGATATTGGTTCATGTAAAGGAACAGATATTCCTACACCAAGTTTTCTAATTACTTTCGGGAAAAATGAAAGGGTGTGCTAACTATGAAAAGAATTTGCAAAGGCAAACATAATTCTGAAATAACTTGCACACGCAAAAGAATGCTTCAACCAAATTGAATCTCACAATGAAAATAGACTTTAAAATTTAAAAAAAACTTCAAAATTCAAAGCACACTTTCTTCAATGCAGTCAAAGAAATTATCTAAGTATGACAACAAGCTTTATCCCTGTAATAGTTACTACCTTTAATCTTGTTAACTCAGAAAGTTTCACTTTAACTATTCATATTAAGTTTTAATCCTTTCCTTTAAAAAATATAAATTGCAGGCACAAATCGATGTGTTGTAACATCGTTCATTCATCAATTAACAAAACATCTTTAATTCCTAAGATTATAACTCTTAATATTAAAAATACTTTTATCTGATAACAAACACTCACTTGCAGAAATATATCGAATTTCTTATGAAAGAAAGGGATGAAACAGCTTTGTTGTAATGAACTGACAAAACCAAGTTGCAGTGATTATAAATGCACTAATGCAATAATAGCGTGCTTGCGTGATCCAGGAAAAAGTAAACTAAGATTTGGAAAAGGAAATGAGCGAAGGTAAATCAAACTTGATTAACGTTCACAACAGGGATCCGTCACACATTTACTGTCAATGAAATAAAACCAGAATTCTTATGAAATAATAAAGCATAAACTTAATCCACACTTTGCATTCAAATGAAATCAACACACACCTTTAATGAAACGAAAGCAAGAGGGTGAACGAGCTGGGTTGGTTGGGCCCTAGCCAACTAGATTGTTTCCCATTTTAGGAAACTTGAAGCTTCAACACTCAATGATGCATCAATAATAGATTAAAACACAGAATTAAAACAACATGGTGTAGCTCCTTGTATTAATTCCAAATCGTAAATCGTACATCATAAGTTCGAATCCAGCCTAGAACGAGGGCGACAACAACAAAATTACAATTTCACCATAGCTACAGCAGCATTGCTATCGTTAACTAATTCCTATATGAAATCTACATATTATACAACCCTTTTGGCCTATGGCCATAACCAAATTACATACAGTCGTTCCAATCCAAGCCTTTCAACTGAAACAAAATAAAAATTAGCATTACAAAATAAGCCTGTGGCTATAAAAAAATTTAATCTAATCATTGGCCAACGACCTAATCTTCGACCATATCCCTGACTATCCTCCGCTCCGAGTTTAACTCGATATGACCGCAAATGAACAAGACAATTTGAAAGGATATGTCGACGTTAGGTAATGAGTTGTCACGGAAGTTTAGGAGCGGACGGTTGCCAATGGTGCAGGAATCTGCCTGCACTTGACCATGCTGATAAAACGATTAATACATTTTCCTATCAAATACCTTAGGAAAGAAAGTATTAGTTGAAATAAATATTAAAGGCATAAAATCTATTAAAATAATTAATTAAGTACTTTATAAACCTTAAATATTAAATATAAAGCTAGTGTAGGAATAGACAGGGTTCTTGGAATAGTGCAAGAGTAAGGAAGTTTATGAGGATAAAATAGATGTTTATGATTGTGGTTTTGAAGTAGGAAGGGGGTTCAAAATGAAGCATTTTAGCCTACCAACATCCTCCCATCCCTTGCTTCTGCACTGTATCATGCTCCTTCATGGCTTGGTTTGATGCTTCCAAGTCATGAACTTGTTGTTCGAGCTCTTCTATCCGATTGTTCAGATAGAGGGTGGAGTTCTCCATTTCCAAATCATCTGGTGCAAGCATATTTTCTACAATTGACTCTAAACATGTACCATCATCACCAAGGTCAAATTTATCTTGGCGACCCAATTTTCTTCATTTCAATATCATCAAGGGTTTTAGTGCCCGGAACTTCAATGTCACCAAGGTTTTTGGTACCAGGGACTTCCATGTCACCGATGGTTTCACTACCCTCCATGTCCATCCTAACAAGGGCTTAAATACCCTATGCATCGATCTCATCATGGGTTTCAGTACCCTGTACTTCAAAATTATCGAGGGTTTCAATATGTCGTGCCTCATCATCTACCTGACCCTCTGTTGGTTCTTTACTTGCACTCAGTGTCACTTTTCTTTTATTTAACTTACAAAGGAAGGCCAAAAAGGGTATATCATCCTCCTTCTCTGCATGACCTTCATTACCACAGTATAAGTCGCTACCTCTGCGAGAACCGAGAGATTATGATCTCCAGGTGAAGCCAGTGGTGACTCGTCCAAAAAAATCGGGGAACATGAATGATCGTGACTCGCCACCAAAGAGGCAGTCCATTTCTCAGCCGAGTTCTTGGTCAATATTCTTACTGAGGATAGAATTTTTTTGACAGGTTGCTCCTTTTCTTGCACCGGTCTTTTCTTGGTTTTTGTCTCGATAGGGCAAGGAGTCAAAGTCTATGCTTTTCTTTTCTTGCCTGTAGTATTTTTCTCGGACGATTTCCCTGTACTTCGTCCCTAGAAATCCTTCAAAAATAACTCCTAGGTCATTCCTTTGACCTCCAGCTCCTTCTTAACTAGAATTGCGATCAGCCCGTGATGATATAATTTGCATGCGACCTGACTCACCTTCCCTTTCTGAACACCTCTTGCCATTTTTTCCAAGCTTCTAAGCAGATAATAAGGGAAATTGATGAGTTTTCTCAACTCAAAATGCAACAGCAAACGGATATGGTGTAGGAATGTTAATGAATAATGTTCCTTGGAGGTAAGAAACTTTTGCAATATTTACAGGAGGTCTCGCCATTTCCCAAGTATGGCGCTGCACGGAAACCCTTTCTTCTAGTCAAATTTCAGCATCCAGACAACCACAAATCTACGCCACCTTTTATTCTCGGTTTTCTCCTTATTAAACCATTGTTCTCCCGTGGTTGATAAGCCTGTAGCTTGAGCTATGGATTCTTCTATGACCTCAAACTCCATTGAGCCTGCCCTGATTTGGCCTCCCTCAAACGTGCTTGCAAATTCCAATCCTACGGTTGTATCGAATCCATCGAACTTTTGCAAAAATGAGAAAATATTGATTCTTGCAACAGTGCAAGATTGTTCTGATACTCAGTCGTTTTCTCTATTTCCTTCACAGATAATGGTTCATTTCTCACGGGTGCGATCTCTATTGAATTCATCCCAACTCTCTGTTGAAACCTTAGAAGGATATCACACTGAGGAATTCAAAGGGTATGCCGAGAGTTTTAGGATGATAGAGTTGTCCATCCACTGCCTTATTTACCCTCTTCTGTCCAATCACGCTCAATCATTATTCCTTTGGGATGGATGCACACACGTATCATCCCAGTACAGGTAGGCAATGATGATTGAAAAAGGTAGAGGTTTCAGTGATAACGCGGTGTAATGGTCATGGACAATCAGGTTATGAGGTACGGTCATCATTGATAGGTGATGAAAGTTATTTTCAAAAAGAGGTAAGTGTTGGATTTTGGGTGGATTTGTACTATCCCATGTTTGCTTTATAATTCACATAAGGTGTACTTCAGTACTCATTAAAAATATGAGACTTCGTGACCTAAAATATCTTGTACTTAAAATGATTTCTTCCTAAATTAGTAAGTGACAAAGCAAGGTCTTAACCGTAATTCAAATAATTAGATCCTATGGTCCATTGATGGGGCAGTCATTTTGTCTGCAAAAAATTATGAAATAAAAATAAACTTTCCAATGCACATTTTTGCACCAAGTGTTCCTGCATTGTGTTAATCATTCTTGCATGTGTTTTCACAGCCAGCGCATGCCTACACTAATCGTGCTTGCACTGAACCTACCTGCACTGAAACTTGCCTGCACTGATCATGCCTACACCGGAACACGTGTTCCTGCACCAAGGATATTTGTAGCATCGAAGAGAAAAAGGGACAAAGAGAAATTCTGATAGAGTACAATTCATTGGCTGGATTAAAAAAAATTCTTGAATGTACAAGGGAAGCTTTATTCGTCGTTCTTTGGTGTTGAGCATGCCTTCCGATCTGACTTGTGAGTTCACATCAAATCCTATAACTAATCCATGAGGAAAAAAAGAAGTGGGAAAGGGTAATTTCCAGAATGGGAAGGAATATCATGACATGGATTCTAGGAGTGAAACTGCCAAGAGGGATAAACAAAAAAGGAATTTTGGAAAAATATTCAGGGGGAAAAGAGGGAAATACGAAATCAGATAGGGATAGTTTTCTTAGAAGAAAAAGGAGGGTAATTCATTTTGGATTAGGAGAAGAAAATAGCAGGAAATTATGAAATGGGAAGTAGAAGAAGGGCATAATTTTACCTTTAAAATATGCCTGCACTGGTGCCGAAAAAAGTAAACGCAGTGGGAATTGAGCGTTGTTTGAATAAAAGTCCCCATGCCAGCTATCCCAAACTTGGGTAAGGGCTCGATTCCTACTCGAACTTGCTTCCTCTTAGTGACAACCAACACATCTAAAAATCAAGCAACATTCCCTTTTTATTGAAATTTTGATCTTCCTACCAACACGTTGGTTTTCAGGTTGATCCTTAGGCAATCATGCCAATCAATTGATTTTCATAATTACAGGAGAAAGTTTTTTTTTTTTTGTTTTTTTTTTGTCATTTTTTTATTTCTATTATATTTTTTTTAGGAAAATAAAGAATCATATTTTCAATAGGTTAATGTTGCCACCTAGAATCTCCTTTTCAGATTGTTGTTGGACTTGCTACATAAAATTTCCTTTAGTGAGGGGCTGAAAATATACCTTCAATCTATGCCCATTTACCAAGAATATTGAATTTCGTCCATCAATAGTTTTTATTTCTACCGCTCCATTTTCAAACAATTTTACGACCTCATAATGTCCCATCCAATGTGTATGGAATTTCCCTTTAAAATATTTAAATCTATAATCATAAAGGAGTACCCAATCACTTGCTTGGAACTGCTTCTTTCGAATGGACTTGTCATGCCACTTCTTGCGTTGTTGTTGAACCAACGTGTTCTACTGAACAGAATCCCTTCGAAATTCATCTAACTCATTAAGCTATAGGAGACGTTGTTGTTGTGCTTCAGAGAGGTCTAGCCCCAACTAGACTGCAATCTTGAAGGTCTTGATCTGGAATTCTATCGGAAAAAGGACTTGTTTCCCGTATACTAGCTCATATGGTGTGTGTCTCGTGATGTTCCTCCAAGTGGTTTGGTATGCCCACAAGGCTTCTGGTAATATTTTAACCCAATCTTGTCTATGCATGTTCACTGTCTTTGTGAGGATGGACTCAATTACCTTGTTTGTGGACTCCACCTGAGCATTTGCTTGCGGGTTATACGATGTGGATTTCCTATGCCAAATTTTGTACTGCTCCATCACATCCTGTACCAAATTAGAATAAACTGCGGACCATTTTCAGAAACAATCTCTCTAGGCACACCAAATCTAGTAAAGATTTCAGTAAAAATAAAATCAACAACAAATTTTTCAGTAGCAAAAGAAACATCTTTAGCCTCTACCCATTTTGTAACGAAATTTGTACAAACCAAAATATGTTTTTTATTTAATGATGATGGATTTATTAGCCCTACAAAATAAATAGGCCATTTTTCAAAAGGCTCAATCATAACCTGAGGACATAAAGGAATTTCATTGGTTTGATTGGGTTGGCCCATTCGCTGATAGTTATCACATTGCTTGACATATTTTTTGGCATCCTTAAATAAGGAGGGCCAAAAATAGTCAACTCGTAAAATTTTATATGAAGTTCGCTTATCAGCCAAGTGGCCTCTACAAGGTTCATCATGAGCAGATTTTAATATTTCAAGCACTTCTTCCTCTCTTATGCACCTTCAGATAATGAGATTCTGCCCAATGTAAAAGAGGTCTCCATGAACCTAATAATATGCAACACTTTCCTGTATAATATTTCTCTTTTCACGAGCAGATAAGTGAGGTGGTGTCTTTCCGGTGACTAAATAGTTAGCTATGTCAACGAAATACAAGTATTTCGTTGACAGCAAAAACATGTTCGTCAGGAAAATCATCATCAATGGGAATTACTTCACTAGGATTATTTAATCTTGAAATATAATCTACTACTACGTTAGATTTTCCTGGTCTATCAACAACAATAATATTAATTTCCTACAACAATAGTAACCACCTAGTCACTCTACTACTATTTAATGGTTTACTCATCAAATATTTTATTGCGGAATGATCAGTATGCACAAAGACTTCATACCCTATAATGTAGTGTCTGAATATATTAATAGCAAAAATTACAGCTAAAAACTCTTTCTCAGTAACTGTGTAGTTTAGTTCGGTGGGTGAAAAGTTCTTGCTGATGAATTAGATAGCATAGGATTTTTTTTCTTCTTCTTGTCTTAAAGTTGCGTCAATGCAACTTCCTAAGGCATCGGAGGAAATATGAAATGGCAGGCACCAGTTTGGTCCTCTCAAAACTGGTGCCTGTACTATTTTTTCCTTCAATGTCTCAAAGGACTGTTGGCAAGATATGGACCAAGAAATCTCACTATCCTTAGCTAAAAGCTGAAAAATGGGGGTAGCTATCCTAGAGAATTTCTCAATGAATCTCCTAGGAAACCTCTCACTTCCCCTTAAGTTTTGGGTGCAGGAAGACTCAAAATAATTTCTATCTTTGCAGGGTCAACCTGGATAACTTTGTCCAAAATAAGATGGCCAAGAAATACTCCATAATTGCACATTAATCTACACTTTTTATCACTCAAGGCAAGACGAGATTCTTGGCAAGGAAGAATCACTTTTTCTAGATTTTTGAGGGCCTCCTGAAATGAATCACCAAACACAGAAAAGTCACCCATATAGATTTCCACACACTCAAGGTTAGCAAAAATGGCCAAGACTGCCCTTTGAAAGGTAGTCGGGGCATTACATATCCCAAAGGGGAGCACTCGGTAAGAAAATGTACCCCATGGACATGTAAAGGTGGTTTTTTCTTGATCCTCGGGTGCGATTTGTATCTGTTTATAACCCCTAAATCCATCTAGAAAAGAGAAGTACTTCTTACTAGCAAGGGTATCAAGCACCTGATCAATGAAAGGAAGGGGGAAGTGATCCTTAAGAGTGGCTTTGTTCAATTCTATATATTCAATTAAAAAGGGCCATCTCCCATCTTTTTTCGGGACTAACACCAATGGTGAGACCCACTGGCTGTCAGAGATAGGATAGATAAAATCAGCATCCAAGAGTTTTTGCAATTCTTCTTTTACAACATCTCTTAGAGCTGGGTTCATGCGCCTTTTGGTTTTTCAGATGTGTTAGGCTCTATCCTAAATATAAATGTGGTGAGTACATGTTTCAGGAGGGATTCCTTTCATATCTTTGTAACCCCATGCAAAGGCATCAAGATGGTTTCGCAACAAATTCACAAGTTGCTCTTGTTGGGATAAATCCAAGTTTGAACTGATATGCAAATATTTGCCTGGAATAATCTCAACAAGAGTGGTATCGAGATCAAGAGTACACAGAGGTGTTGCTAGAGAAGGTGGTGAGGGAGGTTGAGAATCATGACTTTCCTGAAAATCTAGACTAAAAATTTGGCTCAATGACTCAAAATTGGGCATGGTGTCTAGATTGTTCAGGTAGTCATGTATCTCACCCTCCTGTGAGGACTCGGCACAATGATGTAACATAGAGACAGACTGATTCTCCTCATCACTATTGTAATCTAACCACAAAGTGTCTCAGAGCTCCTGAATGGATCTAGTGGGTGGATATAAGGTGACCTTATTCCTATAATATCCTTGGGAAATATACATGTCACCAGAATGGCATCCAATGTAATCATCAGTCGTAGCAAGCCATGGTCGTCCCAAGATCAAGGGATGTCCTCCCATAGGATTCTTTGGCTAAAGTACAATGAATTCTGTGTGATATTCCCAAGAATCTAATGAAATGACCATATCATCCAACACCCCTTCTGACTTGATCTTAGATTTGTATGCCAATTTAAGCAGGGTGGGAGTAGGATGAATATGGACTAATAAAATTTGATCCATGGTTTTCTTGGTCATAACATTAATGGTTTCCCCTAGGTCTATAAGCATGTTAGAGACAAGGACATCACCTATCTGAATAGAGACAACAGGGTTTACAGGGTCAATATATTTTTCCATGTGCATACACCCCATCCATTAGGGGAACTTTGAGGTCTAAAATGGGCATTCCAAAAAAAATGTACAATAAAAATAAACTTTATAAGAACCAATAGGATTCAAGATGATGATGTCAACCGTGGGGGACAATTCACCAATTTTTAAGTGAAAGGGTAAAAGGATTAAAAAATAATAAAACTACTTTTTCAAATCGTATTTTCAACTTATCTCCCAAATTTTTTATTCAAATTTCGAGCGGGAGTACTCGTTGGATGAAAAATTTAATTCCTCATCCAAGGAGTACCCATGTTGCATACTTTCGATGGATTACGCTACACGAAAAATGTGAAATACATAAAAAAACGTGATTGCAATCACATTATTCATGTATTTCTCATTTTATATGTTGCAGGATCCATCGAAATTATGCAACAGGGGTACTCCATGGATGAGGAATTAAATTTTTCATCCAACGAGTACTCCCACTTGAAATTTGAGTAAAAAATTTCGGAAATAAGTTGAAAATATGAGTTGAAAAAGTAGTTTTTTTTCTTTTTTCCCTCTAAAATTTGATGATGTAATCAAATATTATTTTATTATTTCCACTATTATTTTATAATTTCCTTAGGAGGCCCATTTTAGACCTCAAAATTTCCCTAATGATTAACGTTGTTGCTCTTCCAACAAATTGAATGGTTTGGGGTTCCAATCTTCTCCTTCCTGGCTTCTTGAGACATAATTCCCTAATGATTTTTGTATATATGGGGATCGCTTTGATAGCTTGGAACAAAGGTGCCTTTATAAAAATATTACTAAGCTTAGAAGCTAGACTAGAATCAGGAATGGAGTCATTCCTCTCCACAACTAGCCTCTCTGGATAGGGAGTCCAGTTTGAAGAGGATGGAAAAGGCTTTGAAGGTACAGGGATGGGTTGAATTGTGACATATCTCACAAAATGGTCAGGAGTTTCCTCCTCACCTTTCTCTTCGATAATCACCATAGGCTGCTTCTGCTTTTCTGAGGTTACTATCTTCCCCAATCTATTTTTGAAATCATTGAATCCAACTGGCATATACTAATATTTGGATGAAGGAAGTGGGTTCATGGAATGGATCATTTGTACTACTTTGTTATTGGGATTTGGTATGGGTTGGGTAGGCAATTAAGGAGGTTGAAACGGTGGAGGCAAAGGTAATGGTGGCATAGGCAGACTCAGCTGGGGCAGTGACGGTTGTGGAATTGGGTAAGGTGCATATGTAGGTGGGTATGATTGCATAGTTGTAAGATAGGAATGGTGTGAATCGTTTGGCCCTCTCCATCCTTGTTGCCAAGATTGGGAGGGTTGTCCATAGTGATATTGGTTCCCATGCTACCAATGTTGAGAGTGATTAGTGTTAAGATAAGAATATGGATGTGCATTATAAATAAAAAATGTAGTGGGAGTTCAAGAGCCATACCTGCACTTACTTGAGGCCAATTTCTTCGTGCTCCCATAACATGCAATGATTCGGCTTCAGATTTCCCTTCTTCAAATACAACTTTCAGCCTAGGTATGGAGGGATATTTTTCTGTGGCGTGGTTCTCTGCAGAAATTGCACATTTATTAGTTCCTTTAACATCAAGAGAACATTCTCTAAAAACATTATTTTTCTACATTTTGGACAAAAAATAGACAATGACTCTTGTCCTTCTACAAGTTTTTGCTGAAATTTCAAAGAGTCTATTAGTTTTCTAATAGTATTCATTATTTCAATTTTCATATTGTCCATTTTTTTCTCCAATCTAACAATCCTAGCATCATTATATTCGGTTTTCTTATTTCCATTTCGAATTCCTTTACCAGATCTATATTGATTCCTTGAGAATTTCCTGCACAAGTCATAGATTTGATCAAAAGGTTTCTAGGAAATATTCCCTTGTCCTAAAAAATTTAAATTATTCCTAGCATCATCAGTAAGCCCAGTAAGAACAAGGTCCTAATGGTACTCAAATCAAATTTGTGCTTTGACCTTTAGAGGATATATAGGAATCTCTCTAAGTATTCCTCTAAGGTCTCATCACCATTTTTCACAATAGTAAAGATTTCATCTTGAATATCTCTAGTTTTACAATATTCCTGATATTTTGACAAGAACACTCTCTTCATCTGCTCCAAAGAGGCTATAGTGTTTCGTCCTAGTCCCATGAACCAACGTAATGTTTTGTCCTTGAGAGTTGCACGAAACAACTTTAACTTCTGAGCATCAGATGAATAATATTAGCTCATGCATAAAATATCAAACGAAAATAGGAAAGATTCTGGGTATTTATGTACCTTACCATATAAATGAGGAATATCTTATGGTGGAATATTCTTCATTTGCACAACTGTGTCACGATCCACAATTGGAAATCCAAAAGTGGATTGTTCCTCATTTACCTAATTTTTTCCAGTTCCCTCTGCATGGTCCTCATGATCTGCCATTGTTTTTCCTCCAAGTGAGCCACTCTCAATAGACTAAGAAGGTTAACTATGGGTTCTAATAGTCCTCTTATTACCCTTCGTGGGTTATGTCACACCTGGAATATTGTTGCTAGAGTCCAAGTAGACAGTTCCTGTGTGATGAGTCTGGGTCTGTTTGGACTTTCTGCCTGCAAAAGACGGCCCAATGTGAGAATTAGTTTTAGATTTACCAGTATTTCCTCGACCCTTAGTGGGTTTCGAACCCCTAACCCTTTTAGTCATTCATTTCGAAAAAAGGACAAAACAAAACTCAATAAAATGCTTCAAATTTAAAATAACTCAACACCTCTAAATTCCTTCAAACAATAGAAGCACACTGTAGAAAAAATAATAGCAGACTTACCACTATTTCAGAAAACAGAAAATTCTTACCAATTCAAATCGCCTCCCCGGAAACGGCACCAAAATGTTGGGTGTCGGAATCGCAGTTAAGAAAGCTCCTTTCAACACTTAATTGTCAACCAGGGGATTTCGTAAACTTAGAGACAAAGCACAGGAAATGCCAGAAATGGCATGAACTTTTCCTATCTCTATTCCTACTTCTTTAATAAAAATCTTGCAGAAATAAAAAGAAAGATCACACAACAATTTACACCAAATAAATTCTAGTGTTGGAATGTGAAAGAAAGTACTTTACGAAGAAACCAAATAAAATAACTTCCACACTGTTGTAAAAAATCTTGATTGATGAGGTAAAATTCTATGTTTATCTCTAATATCGGTGTTGGCAGATTAACAAGTGGGAACTTGAAAATATCTGCCTTCTTTAAGGATTTTCCTTCCTGCACTAAGTTGTTATTATTATACTCCTGCAGTATGCTTGCACTAGTATAGGTACAGGGCTTGTGTGCGGGAAGTATATTTTACACTTATACTGGAGATTTATGTCTTTATGTAGGGGCTCTAAGCTTCAGGTTTAGAGCACTTCGTTCCTATAACAGGATATTGGTTCCTGTACCAGAACAAAGATTCCTACACCAAGTTTTCCAATTACTTTCAGGAAAAATGAAAGGGTGTGCTAACTATGAAAATAATTTGCAAAGGCGGAAATAATTCTGAAATAACTTTCATATGAAAAAGAATGCTTCAACCAAACTGAATCTCATAATGAAACTAGACTTCAAAATAAAACAAACTTCAAAATTCAAACTACACTTTCTTCAATGCAGTCAAAGAAATTATCTAAGTATGAGAGTAGACTTTATCACTATAATAGTTACCCACATAAGCCAGATCTGCCTTTAATCTTGTTAACTCAGAAAGGTTCACTTTAACTATTCAGATTAATTTTTAATCCTTTCCTTTAAAAAATATAAAGTGCAGGCAAGGATTGATGTGTTGTAACAACGTTCATTCATCAATTAACAAAGCATATTTAATTCCTAATATTTTAACTCTTAATATTAAAAATAATTTTATCTGATAATGACACTCACTTGCAAAAATATATCAAATTTCTTATGAAAGAAAGGAATGAAACATCTTTGTTGTAATAAACTGACAAAACCAAGTTGCAGTAATTATAAATTCACTAGTGCAAGAATAACGTGCTTGCACGATCCATGCAGAAGTAAACTAAGATTCGGAAAATCAAATGACTGAAGGTAAATCAAACTTAATTAACATTCACACCATGGATCCATCACACATTGACTGTCAATTAAATAAAACCAGAATTCTTATGAAATAATAAATCATAAGCTTAATCCACACTTTTCATTCAAATGAAATCAACACACACCTTTAACGAAATGAAAGCGAGAGGGTGAACGAGTTGGGTTGGCTGGGCCCTAGCTAACCAGCTTGTTTCCCGTTTTAGGAAACTTGAAGCTTTAGCACTCAATGATGCATCAGTAATAGATTAAAATGTAGAATGAAAACATCATGGTGCAACTCCTTGTATTAATTCCAAATCAGCAAATGTACATCATAATTTCGAATCTAGCCCAGAACGAAGGCGACAACAAAAAAATTTAAATTTTGCAATATTTAGAGTAGAATTTTTATGGCTAACTAATTCCTATCTGAAATCTACATTTTATACAACACTTTCAGCCTATGTCCATAACCAAATTACATATAGTCATTCTAATCCAAGCCTTTCTGCTGAAACAAAATAACAAATAACATTACAAAATAAGCCTACGGCTATAACAAAATGTTAATCTAATTGTTGGCTAGAAACCTAATCTTCGACCATATCCCTAACTATTGATCCGAATGGAAAATTGCATCAACCCATGGTATTCATCTACCCATGTTATCCATCCACCCATGGAATTTACCCATGGTATTGTAAATGGCATCGACCCATGGTATTCATCCACCCATGATATTTATTTGCCCATGGTATTGTAAGTGACCCATGGTATGTATCCACCCATGGTATTCATCCACACATGGGATTTACCCATGGTATTGTAAGTGGTATCTACTCATGGTATTGGCTTATGGTATCTACACATGGTATTGTAACTCAAAAAAGGCTATAAATAACAAGCCTCACTTTGTAAAAGGACAGATTGTCCGCCACAATGTAGCTTCTACAGTTATTCTCTGTTTTAATAAAACAAGTTTTTTTGTGGTTTTATTTTCTTTGTGTTCTCTCTTTTTTCTGGCACTCTAATTTTGCAGATCTTGTCAGATCCATTTCAATTTATTTTTAGATCTTGGGGGATTCCCCCTAAGATCCAGATCAGTGGTATCAGATTTAGGTTACGCCTCCATGGGAGTGACAATTTAAAACATATTTCAATTTCAATGCTTTGCAGCAATCTTCAGCAAAATCCATGAATTTTTTTGGGCGGCGAGTTTTCAGATCAGATCTGAAAATTTTGGTGAAAAATTTGTAAAAACAAAGACCAGCTCTGGATTCTTTACGAAAAAACACTGAAATTCAAAAAAAAAATCGGCCAAATTGGAGTTCGGATGAGGGAGATATCGATGATTCAAAATCAATAATGTTGAAGCAATTTTTCTTACGACAATTCATGGACGGCTGCTCTCTTGTCATTTTTTTTGCAATTTTTAGTGAAAAATTTCAGAAGAATGGATATATATCTGAGCTCCTCTTGAAAAATCACCCAAGTTCAAAAAACAAATCGGTCGAATTGGAGTCCGGATGTGGGAGTTATTGTTGATTTAAAATCAACTATTTTTTTCAGAAATTTTGTGACGACGAAACAGTTCCAGCGCAAATCTGTGGGTCTAGATTCTCCATTTAGTGTTTTCAAACACATGAAAATATGCAGAATGATCATTCCATTTCCAGAAATAGGTTATAATAAATATTCTGAGTTATATTGACCGAGTTATGTTCATTTTAAATCTGGAGCAGCATTTGGAGCGGGTTCCCTTTGGAGACGTGCCCTCCCACCCCGCTTTAGTAGGCACCTGCTTCACATTCATCAGTTTCATTATAGTAGCGTTCGACTTGGGTTATTTGGAGATGTGCCCTCCCACCCCAAGCTATGTAGGCACCTGCTACTTCATCAACAATCAGCATCACGTTTATGGGTCAACCGCACAAAATATTTTTCATCGAAGTCCATTTGCTAGGCCGCACACTGTTAGTCACACAGTTGGTCACAAGCATTACAGGGTATCTCTATCCTCAGATCTTCTTTTTTCATGGTTTTGGTTCATCTACAAACCCACACTTCATCGAAGTCCATTTGCTAGGCCGCACACTGTCAATATCACAGTTGGTCACAAGCATTACAGGGTATCTCTATCCTTGTATCTTCATTCATCACGGTTATGGGTTAACTACACAAAACCCTTCTCTTCAGTGGCTCTTCGTATTCAAAAAAGGCTTCTCCGGAGGGAACTTCACGCAATGGGGACCATTGCTTCTTAAGGAGGAAGGAATGATCTGAATGGAAAATGGCATCAACCCATGGTATTCATCTACCCATGTTATCCATCCACCCATGGAATTTACCCACGGTATTGTAAATGGCATCGACCCATGGTATTCATCCACCCATGATATTTATTCACCCATGGTATTGTAAGTGACCCATGGTATGTATCCACCCATGGTATTCATCCACACATGGGATTTACCCATGGTATTGTAAGTGGTATCTACTCATGGTATTGGCTTATGGTATCTACACATGGTATTGTAACTCAAAAAAGGCTATAAATAACAAGCCTCAGTTTGTGAAAGGAGATATTGTCTGCCACAATGTAGCTTATACAATTATTCTCTGTTTTAATAAAATAAGTTTATTTGTGGTTTTATTTTCTTTGTGTTCTTTTTTCTTTTTTTTTCTTTTTTTTCTTTTCTTTTTTTTTTCTTTTTTTTTTTTTCTGGCATTCTAATTTTGCAGATCTTGTTAGATCCATTTCCACTTTTTAGATCTTGGGGGCCTCCCCCCAAGATCCAGATGGGTAAATTCCATGGGTGGATGGATAACATGGGTAGATGAATACCATGGGTTGATGCCATTTCCATTCGGATCAACTATCCTCTACTCTGAGTTCAACTCGAGATGACCGCAACTGAACAGGATGAGTTGAAACGAGATGCCCGCGTTAGGTAATGAGTTGTCATGGAATTTTAGGAGCGGGTAATTCCAACGGTGTAGGAATCTGCCTGCACTTGACCATGCTAATAAAACGATTAATACATTTTCCTATCAAATACTTTAGGAAACAAAGTATTAGTTGAAAGAAACATTAAAGGCATAAAATCTATTAAAATTATTAATTAAGCACTTTATAAACCTTAAATATGAAATATAAAGCTAGTGCAGGAATAGACAAGATTCTTGGAATAGTGCAGGGATAAGGAATTTTAGGAGGATAAAGCAGAGGTTTATGATTTTGGTTTTGAAGTAGGAAGGGGGTTAAAAATGAAGCATTTTAGCCTACCAACAACCACTATTCTCAATAATAATATAATTCATGATTTTGATGAATTGTTGACAAGATGCACTAAAGAGGACTCAAGGATGATGGAGAGAGAAAAACCCTCGAATGGAAATGGAAGTGAACCTACTGCCCTCACCGCTCATGCAAAGAAGAAAATTAATATTGGTCCTAAAAATCAAGGTCAAGGAAGAATGGGACCCAAAGGAAGGAAGGGTAGATGTTACAATTGTAAAAGTTTTGGTCACTATGCTAAAGAGTGTCGCAATAAAAGGGACTTGCCCCGAGATGATGAATACAACAACAACAAAAACTTCAGGGGAAATGGAAATCAAAGGAACAATAGGTTCAGCAACAAAGGAAAGTTAAAGGCTCCCTCTGCTCGAAATGGAAATGGAAATGGTCAACCTTTCAAGAGGTCAAGAAACTCCAGGTATAATGAATCTAATGTTGTTGATAACAAGAAAAATTAATATACTATTATATTTTCCCTCTCTACTACATCTCCTCCTGACACCCTTGATAACTGGTTGATTGATAGTGGTGCCTCAAGTCACTTCACTAGATATAATAGGCCCTCACTAATTTGATTGAAAAGGATACTAATTTGGAAATTATCCTTGGAGATAATGCAACCTATCTCATGAAAGGGACAGGGACTGTGACACTTCATCTAAATCAAGGTCAAGTACTTTGTTTGCAAGATGTGTTGTAGGTACCTGACTTGAAGAAGAATCTAGTGTATATCTCAGCAATGTAAGATAAACAATTCAAGGTGGCATTCATTGAAGGCAAGGTGCACATTTGGAAGAGGAATTTTGAAGAATAATTCACTCTTGCTTTCAGAGTTGATACACTTTATCGGGTTGGAGGAAGTCTATTGGGAGCCATGACATGTAACACAACTCTTCAATATGAACTATGGCACCGAAGGTTTGCACACCTTCATATTAAAGATCTTCCCGAAGCAAGGAAGGTGGTCACAGGTATGCTCAATTTCAAAGATCATCATGAAGGTGTATGTCAAGTTTGTGCCGAAGGAAAGCATACAAGGGGACCATTCCCCTCAAGTAACTCCAAGACTACTGATGTTCTACAATTGGTTCATTATGATCTATCTGGTATGTTTCCCCTAACATCCTTGGGAGGATGCCTATATTATGTCACCTTTATAGATGAATTCTCCCACAAGACTTCGATATACTTCTTGAAGAAAAAGGATGAAGTATTCAAATGGTTTTGCACCTTCAAGGCCTTGGTAGAAAATCAAACAGGGAAGAAGATCAAAATTTTGAGGACCAATAATGGAACTGAATATGAGTCAAATGAGTTCAATGACTATTTCATGGAATCTGGCGTTAAGAGGGAGACGACTGCTGCATATATTCCCGAACAAAATGGAGTTACCGAAAGAAATAATAGAACCATTCTTGAAGCTTCCTGTGACATGCTTCATGACCAAGGTATTTTGAAGTTCATATGGGGAGAAGCTTCCAACACCGCTATGTATGTTAAAAATAGATGCCCACATCAAGAATTGGACTCCAAAACTCCCGACGAAGTATTCACTGGAAAGAAAATTGAGGTTTCTCATTTAATAATTTTTGGAAGTCTTGTATATTTTCATGTGCCGAAAGAAAAGAGGAGAAAATTGGATGCTTCTGGAAAGAAGGGAACATTTTTGGGCTATAGTGAAACCTCGAAGGCATATAGAATCTATGTGCCTAGTTAAAGGGAAGTGGATATATTTCACGATGTCACCTTTGACGAAGATGTTTCCCTTAGGAAGGTTAGAGATCTTCCTATCTCAAGATAATACAAGGAAGAAGAAGCGGGAAAGCAGGAAGAACTGAAGGATGAACATATGCCTAATGTTGAAGGTCTGATTGATCCTATAGATCCACCTTCTAGAGAGCCCACTTCTTCAAATAAAAGAAGACCCTCATGGTTTATAGAAACTCTTGAAGATTCCAATAGACATATTTCTCCAAGGGGAACATTCTGTGAAAGTAACAAGTCGAATAGGTACCAATGGTACTTAGTAGCCATGAGTACCATTTTACAATTTGAGCCTCGAACGTTTGAAGAAGTCGTGATGCACCAAGTTTGGAAGGATGAAATGAGCGAACAATATGAGTCGATCATGAAATATGATGTCTGGGATGTGGTCCCTAGACCTAAGGACAAATATGTTTTCACCCAGAAATGGATCTACAAAATAAATCATGGATTTGATGGAAGTGTTGAAAAGTTCAAGGCCAGATTTTTTTCCTAAGGCTTCTCACAAAAGAAAAGCATAGACTATGAAGAAATATTTTCACTGTTTTCCCGCTACACCACCATCCATTTGATCATTTCCCTTACTGCATCACAAGGATGTAGTCTACATCAGATGGATGTCAAGACTTCCTTGTTACATGGCTCAATCAAGGAAGAGGTCTATGTGGAACAACCTTTGAGGTTAGAAGTTTGAGATAGAGATGCACATGTATTTAGGTTTAATAAATCACTTTATGGGTTGAAGCAATCCCCCATGTCTTGGTATGAGAGGATCGATAGCTACTTGATGAATTTGGGCTTTACTCGAAGTGATTTTGATCCAAACCTTTACTTTAAGGATGATAATAAAAATCCTCTCATTTTGGTTCTCTATGTGGACGATATGTTCCTGACAGGGGTAGGCCCTCTTATTCATCAATGTAAGAGGGAGTTGGTTTTTGAGTTCGAGATGAAGGACCTAGGACTGATGCATTACTTCCTAGGCCTAGAGGTCTGGAAAAAGCCAAGTGAGATTTTCCTTTCTCAAGGAAACTATATTTTGAAGCTTCTAGAAAGATTTGGGAGGGTGGACTCCAAGTTTGTGACTAGTACCGATGGAACTCAATTTTCAGAAGTTGTGTGGAAGTTTTGTTGGGCCCGATTTGGGAAATCCTATCTAGTATTTTTAACTCATAGGGACCTTGATGTTCTTAGTGAACTCATGTCTAGACATTCGTTTTGCAATGAACACATTGAGTCAATATATTGTCGAACCTCATCACATTCACTGGATTGGTGCCAAGAATCTATTGAGACATCTTCATGGCACAATTAACCATGGACTGAGCTACACTGCCTGGAGTATGATTCTCCATGGATATATTGATGCTGACTAGGAAGGCAGTGTGGTGGATCATAAAATCACATCTAGATGTTGCTTCACTCTAGGTTCTTCTTCGTTCTCGTGGATGAGAGGGAAGTAGAAATCAGTTGTTTGAGCACATCAGAGGCCGAATACATTGCAGAAAGTATGACTTGTTATGAAGTTGTTTGCATGAGGAATATCTTCAGTGAGTTGTTTGGGAATGTGATGGATACCACCATGATCCATTGCAACAAACAAAGTGGGATTCGACTTTCAAATAATCTCGTGTTCCATGATCGATGCAAGAATATTGATATCATGTACCACTTTATCTAGGATATGATACAGCGAGGCATTTTCGGGCTCCATCACTTTGGGAATGATGAGTAGGTCACAGATATTCTCACTAAGCCCCTAGGGAAGGTCAAATTCTTAACCTTCCGTGATAATCTTGGAATCGTGGACAAACCCTCTTATGAGGGTCCCGCTTGAGTTGGACTTCGAGCTCTGGGAGCTCTGGGGGGCTCGGGATAGATTCTTGGAGCTATAATAAACCACAGGGCTAGGTTCGCCCTAATGTTCTTAGTGAACTCATGTCTGGACATTTGTTTTGAAGTGAACATGTTGAGTCAATATATGGTCAAGCCTCATCACATTCACTGAATTGGTGCCAAGAATATATTTAGATATATTCGAGGCACAATTAACCATGGACTGAGATACACTGCCTGGAGTATGAGTCTCCATGGATATACTGATATTGACTAGGCAGGCACTGTGATGGATCGTAAAAGCACATATGGATGTTTCTTCACTCTAGGTTCTTCTTCGAACTCTTGGATGAGCAAGAAGCACAAATTAGTTTCTTTAAGCACCACCGAGGCCGAATACATTGCAGCAAGTATGGCCTGTTGTGAAGTTGTTTGGTTGAGGAAGATCTTCAGTGAGTTTTTTTGGAATATTTTGGATACCACCGTGATCCATTCAAAAACCAAAGTGGGATTCGACTTTCAGATAATCTTGTGTTCCACGACCAATGGAAGCATATTCATATCAGGTGCCACTTTGTCAAGGATATGGTACAGTGAGGCGCCGTAAGGCTCCATCACATTGGGAATGATGAGTAGGTTGCAGATATTCTCACTGAGTCCCTGGTGAAGGTCAAATTCTTAACCTTTCATGAGAATCTTGGAATCGTGGACATACCCTCTTGTGAGGGTCCCGCTTGAGTTTGACTTTGAGATCTGGGAGCTCCAGGGGGCTTGGGGATAGCTTCTTGGAGCTCTAAGAAACCACAGGGCTAGGTTTTCCCTGATGTTCTTAGTGATCTCATGTTCGGAAATTTGTTTTCAGTTAACACTTTGAGTTAATATATGGTCGAGCCTCATCACATTCACTGAATTGGTGCCAAGAATCTCTTAAGATATCTTCGGGGCACAATTAACCATGGACTGAGATACACTGCCTAGAGTATGAGTCTCCATGGATATACTGATACTGACTGGGCAGGCAGTGTGGTGGATCGTAAAAGCACGTCTGGATGTTGCTTCACTCTAGGTTCTGCTTCAATCTCTTGGATGAGAAGGAAGAAGAAATCGGTTGCTTTGAGCAGCGCCGAGGCCGAATACATTGTAGCAAGTATGGCCTATTGTGAAGTTGTTTGGTTGAGGAATATCTTCACTAAGTTGTTTGTGAATATTTTGGATACTACCGTCATCCATTGCAACAACCAAAGTGGGATTCGACTTTTATTGAATCTCGTGTTCCACAACTGATGCAATCATATTGATATCAGGTACCACTTTATCTGGGATATGGTACAACGAGGTGTCATAAGGCTCCATCACGTTGGTAATGATGAGTAGGTTGCAGATATTCTCACTAAGCCCCTAGGGAAGGTCTAATTCTTAACCTTCTGTGAGAATCTGGGAATCGTGGACAAACCCTCATATGAGGGTCCCACTTGAGTTGGACTTTGAGCTCTAGGAGCTCTGGGGGGCTTGGGGATAGCTTCTTGGAGCTATAAGAAACCATAGGGCTAGGTTCACCTTACCTTATTGGTGTGCTATCTCCCCACTGTTATGATATTGAGTTGGTTCACCCTCTTTTGATCTATGCCCCACATAAATTCTACCCATGTAGTCTGGGACTCATGGGAAGTACCTCTCATTTTGCCAATGAGTTTGTAAATGAGGATAGATACCATAGAATTACCGATGGATGCATCTTGTACTATTGTACTCTCTATTTATAGGATAGGTTTTGTCCAACAACTTGGTCTGGGATCAAGTTTGGTTGATCTTTTACCTCTAAACTGACTTCGGGTCAATGGAGAGTGGCAAGGTCTTGTGACTCAATCTCGATCAAATCTTCTTCATTATTTCTTAATGATTCAGTAGAGAAGAGCCGGAAAAGTACAAGGATAGCAGGATGACACATGATGACAAGATGATAAATGATGGTACATGATGGTATAGGATGCTAGGATTGCACAAGTTGACAGATGGATTGACAGGTGGAGTTCTCCCTAGTTCAGAGGGAGTGTTAAATTTGGAAACTAGGGAAAAAATCCACTTTGTACTACTCATATGATGGAGATGATATTTTTGTTAGATTCCTCTTTCTAAGAGTTGCAATATTAATCTAAATATCATCATGTTTGGATGAGAAGATGTTGGATTTTGAATTTATTTCTCTCACATGTGCAAATTGTCAAGGTTGGACAGAATTGTAATGTAGGCTCACAAGCCCCAAAAGATGTGTCACCAGCCCTCATTGATGGATATAAAAAGGAGATACTCAAACCTCATTTGGACATCATCTCATCTCACATTCTCTCTCCTTCTCATTGGTTCGTACAACCTAAAGAAGACGTTCTCTCTCCTCCGCACATGTCAAAGGGCAGTTGCGATTTTCGGACAGTTTAAGGGTTTTTGCAGCAGCGTTGACCTTGGGTAAACTCTCAAGTTTTGAATTCGATTTTTGGGAAATAATCTAATTTTGGGAGGCCAAGTTTGGTAGCACAAAAATCGAGAAAATATAGGTTGTTTAAATGCAATTTTCACCGCAGATTTGACCAGTGCGTTGACCAGGTTTGACCGAGAAATTAAGGACTATTTTGGGTTGAATTTGACTGTTATTTGAGGCTGATTTTGACTAGGTTTGACTGAGCTCCATTAGATCGAATATTTTTGGTTTGACCAGCATTGACTTTTTTGTCTAGGGAATCCTGTTGACTGTAGTAAATTATACTTTCTCTCTCTGTTGAATTTGAAGAATAATAAGAAAAATTGATCAAAGGGTTTTTCCCACATTGGTGTTTTTCCCTGGCATCTGCCAAATAATTATGTCCTCTTGTCTTGGTTTGTCTTCTGGTTATTTATTTATGTTCTATTAGCATTTATTGTCAATGTTAATGTGATTGTTAAACAGGAATTTGAATTGGTCTAATAAGAAAGATTGAAGTAAATTGCTCTAAGCATAGAACATACCACTGTTATCTAAAATTAACAAGAGGGAAAAGGAGACATTCATGGAAGTGAAGTGACGCTTCATGGATCCTGGAGCTTCCACATCTAAAGCGCAGTCACTGCAGAAGTTAATACTAAAGAAGGACAATGCTAAAGTAACTACTCAGTTAAAATAATGTAATCCAGCTATCTTAATATCATTCTTGCAGACCTGCATGAAGTTGTTGAGAGATCAGAAGATTGTTGAAGGACTCTAGGAATTGATAGAATCTTGCGCTGGAAAGGAAGAACCACAAAGCAAGAAACGTGCAGTAAATAATTTTCATCGCCATAAGAAGAGAATATGAAGGAAATGAGATTAACTACATAGATCAGGGAATATGAGATGGATCAGGTAATCCTAGATCTAAGATCTGATGCCAACGTATTACCTAAGCAGACAAGGGAGAAAATGGGAAGACAAAAGTTGTAATCGTCGTTGATCTAGTTGAAAATGGCTAATAAATAGAAGATCATCCCTATGGGAAGGTTACCAGGTCTGATAGTAGACATTGAAGGAGTGTGCATTGTTGCAGACTTTGAGGTAAATGAAATTGTAAATGATAGCAATCCCTATCCAGTGTTTCTTGAATTGGATTGTTCTTTTGATAGTGATGCAATAATCAATTTGAATAAGAGGAAAATGGTGTTTGAAAAAGACGATATGAGGGCCATTGTTCCTCTAGACCCATTAGAAGGAATGCGGTATACAGAGCCTGTCTGCGATGAATACTGTGATGCAAATATTGAAAATATTTACAAGGTGACAACTAAGGATGAATATTGGATCAATCCCACTGCAGAAGGAAGACTAAGCTAGGAACGTTACAGTTCCTATACTTCAGATTCTAAGGAGGAGCTAGAAAATTAGCGGAACAGGTTGCATGAAATATCTACCAGACGATGTGCCAGAATCACAAGATCACTTCGTTGCATAACTTCATAGGTATGTGAACTGCCTTATAATGGTGGGATAGGATACGTAAGTATTTTTCTTGATAAATTTGAAAGAGAAGTACCAGAAGCAGAGAGGTTCCAAGCTCTGGATGTAGCCTTGTGGTCTACACCTACTAGATGGTGGGGTACTCATAAAGGGAATATAGGAAGTTGGGAAGAATATTGAAGGTTGATGAGAGTCAAATTTGGGCCAGTAGATACCAGATTTGATGTAAAATATGATGGCAAGGTTGACCCCCAGGAGAATATTCATCGCTGCACTTCATGATGGCAGGAATTTCCATAACAAGACTGGGTGCATCTATTTTTTCACACATTGGAGACTATACCTATGAACTTGTATATTGAGACATAATGCGACATGGAACCACGAACTGGACAGACTTGGTTGATGGATTCATATTAACGTTTAGATTTGAATGATCCTTGTCCATGCATAGATGAAGCCCTTACGAAAATCAACGAAAAGGTATTTAAGGATGCAACTGTGCTAACCTAGACACTAGTAAATTGGACCACATAGTTGGAAAAGGTGCTCGAATGTTATAATGTGACAGCAGAAGAAGATGTTGAGGATCTGCGCAATATTGATACCCCAGAATCAGAAGGGCATTGCGAATTTGTTGGACCAGAACTTGAAATACTTGACATAAAGGAGCCTAAAAAAATGAAGAAGGTGAATATCAGGTTAGAAGAAGAACCAAAATTTGTGATGATTGGAGATTAATGGGATGTAGACACAGTTATCAAGATTGCAGAACTATTGCACAAGTATCAAGATCTCTTTCCCACGAAGTTTCCTTAATTAAAGGGCATAGTAGGGGATCTAGGAGTGATGAGGATTCCTCTGAAACCTCATACGAAGCTAGTAAAACAAATACCCATAGGTTGAATCTGAAATACAAAGAAAAAGTGAAGGTGGAGCTAGATAAAATTATCAAAGCAGGGATCATTGAACCAGTCGAAGAATCTGAATGGGTAAACCCCATGGTAGTCCATGAAAATAAGGAAAAGGATGAGATCATAATATGTGTAGACCTAAGGAAGTTGAATGATGCATGCTTGCATGACCCATTTACCACACCATTTACATACAAAGTGTTTGAAAATGTAGGAGGACAGGAGGCCTATTCTTTCACAGATGGATTTTCGGGTTACCATCAGATCAGAATTGTGCCATAAGATCGATATAAAACTAATTTTTCTACAGAGTGAGGATATTATCAGTACACGGTGATGCCTTTTGGCTTGAAGAATGCTCCTGCCATATTTTCTAGATTTGTAGTCACATATTTCAAGGAGTATATACACATATTTTTGGAGGTTTACTTTGATTATTGGACAGTATTTGGGTTGTTGAAGAAACATGTTTCCAGTTTGAGATTGATGTTGGATACATGTAGGTAGTATCACATATCATTGAATTTGAAGAAGTGTACCTTTTGTGTACCTTTTGGTATACTATTGGGCCATGTTGTTTGCAAGCAAGGACTCATGGTGGACCCTGCGAATATTGTTGCTATTGTAAACCTGGAACCACCCAAAATAGTGAAACAATTGCACATGACACTTGGACATACTAGTTACTATAGAAAGTTTATAAAGGCGTATGCGCAGATAACTACGCCAGTGGAGAAGCTATTGAAGAAATATGTTACTTTCACTTGGATGAAGAATGCCAAAAGAGACTCAACATACTGAAGGAGAAGATGGTAATTGTGCCTATTCTAGTTTTCTCAGAGTAGAATAAGGAGTTTCATGTACATGTTGATGCATATTTCATAGTATTGGGTTCAGTACGGCATAGCCAGGAGAAGGAGACATTAATCACCCCATAGATTTTACAAGCAGAAAATTGTCCAAGGCAGAGAAGAACTATTCTATGACAGAAAAAGAAGGGTTGGCTATGGTTTATGCATTACATAAGTTCAGGCATTATTTGTTGGGAGCGCACTTCAAGATGTTCATTGATCACTCTACGCTGAATTATTTGGTGAATAAGATTGTTTGAGGAGGAAATATTTGTCGATGATTGTTGTTGTTTTAGAGTATGAATTTGAATTTGTAGTCACGCCAGGAAGATTGAATATTGGACATGATCATCTATCAATGATATAGACAAGCGAAGAACCCACGAGCATTAAAGATAACTTTCCAGATGCATAGTTATTCGCAATAAGGGTCACATATGATCACTTCGCGATATTATTCAGTTTTTTACCACAGGGATGGCACCCATGGAGTACACTACGCAACAAAATAAGGAGTTGGTAGTCAAGGCAGCTAATTTTTCATTGATTGTGGGACATTTGTACAAGATGAGACGAGATGAAATACTACGCAGATACGTTCCTGAGCATGAAAGGCAGATTATTTTAGAAGCTCATGGAGGAGTTGCAAGAGGATATTATGCAGGGAAGGCCACTATGCAGAATATTTTTAGAGTTGGGTTATGGTGGCCCACAGTGCATAAGGATGCAAGGGAATATTTTAGAGCTTGTGATGCATGTCAGCGAATATGAAATCCATCTACTAAGGGATGAAATTCCATTGAAACCACAGGTAACATTGTAGGAGTTTATAAGTGGGTTATTGACTTTGTCGGGCCTATTAACCCACCAAGAAAGAAGAATGGAGCAAGGTATATAGTCACTACAACATATTATTTGACAAGGTGGGCTGAGGCACAGTGAGTGAAGGGTTGCAGTGCAGACACCACCGCGAAGTTCATAATTGAGTATATTATGTCCATATTTGAGTGTCCTAAGATCTTGATGAGTGGTAGGGGTTTGTATTTCTTACATAAGACTATTGAGGCCCTGACTGAAGAATTTCAAGTATATCATTAGAAGAGTACACCCTATCATCCTCAGGTGAATGGGACAGTTGAAGCTTTCAATAAGATTATGGAGAACGCGCTCACAAATGTATGCAATGTGAACAGAAATGACTAGGATCTGAGAATTACAATGGTGTTATGGGCATACAAAACAACATGCAAGAAGTTGACAAGACAAACATCTTTTAGGTTGGTCTATGGATAAGAAGCAGTCATGCCTCTAGAATATATAGTGACCAATTTGATAATTGCATCATTCAAAGACATTGCAGACCATGATACAAGGGAAGAAAGGATGGAAGAATTCCTTGCTCTTGAAGAAGACAGTTTTATTGCATGTTTTCATCAGCAAGTGAAAAAAGCAAGGGATAAAGCTTTCCATGATAGGCACATCAAGCAGAAGACATTCAGGGAAGGAGACCTTGTACTATTTTATGACAGAAAGTTTGCGAATTTCCCAGTAAATGTTCAAAACACATTGGTTGGGAGCATATAACATCAAGAACATCTTTGATGGAGGCATAGTTCATCTCGTGAAGTTGGATGGTCAGTTGATTCCAAGACAAGTGAATCGGAGTAGATTGACAATATACAGGGATGACTTTATCCCTAGAACTTCGCACTAAAATAAATGAAAGGGGCAAGTCTTAGTGCCACCTGCAGTTGAATGTGGGCACTAGACTATAACTTACTACTCTGTATAAAGGGAATTCGTCTAAGAAATAACATTGTGCGATAGTCGGGAGTATGGTGAAGTCTGGAATCACAGCAACAGAGGAGGATTACTGCACGATATTTAGGAGTATGTCGAATTCCAAAGGAACTGCAACGAGGAATGGATTGTTGCAACCAAAGTTAAGGTTCGTCGAAGTTCACCAGAAATATGATTTTTGGAAAGAAAAGGTTTACGTGAAAGGAAAGTTTTCGTTGAAATGGGCGAGGGAATCGCATTTATTAGGCATAATTGTTCGAATCTAGCGCCATATATGCATTAAATGAGCCAAATATTAAGAGAATCATGGGGTCTGAAATTCAAATTTGTTATAAAATCAAGGTCTCGCTCCATATTTCGACACTTTGCTTCCTGAGAATTCAAATTGTGAATTTGTACCTAAGTGATAATAGAGAAATTCATTGTATGTCTGAGAGGAGCTTTGATGAGCTTGCCAGGAAATTTGTAAAGAAGGGACTACCAGGAATCATGGAAGCTACAACACCGAGTGTCACAGGCCCGAGGTCGCTGAGAAATCAAACCACCGCAGAAGTGCAACCCACCAAAAAGCAGGTAAAGGGAGCAGCTACGACCCGTGTCGTTAAACAATCCCCCATAAAGGAAATAGACAAGGAGCAACGAACAAAGCAGCGATTAAACGTGAGGCAGAAGAAACCAATGGAGATTCATGACAGTAAAGAAGAAACTAACATCCCAGAAGTGGATATACCATAATAAATTGAGCTAGAGGATGTAGAACTATCTCTTTGTTAACCCCATATGTATTTCCAAGGAAGTAGGGTGCTAAATCAGATAAAGACCCTCATAATGCGAGTATCGGTGTATTCACACCGCGGCGGCCTGAAGACATACCATTTGAGGGAGAACCATTGGTGAAAGTTCCATGGGTCAATATGGAGGATTAGGACTCTAATGATCGAAGCAATTACCCACAATTTGAGCCTAGTAGATACCTAGATCAATTTTATTACCCAGAGACTAAAGTCACCCGATTGGAGCCACACCAGTGGGCTCAAGGTTTGCAGCAAGAAGGGTTATTAAATATGTTGAATGTACCACACTTCAGTCGAAGTACAATCAACACAATATGTGTTCAACAACTGTTGGTGTTAGTGCATGATGGATACATCTGGTTGGGAGAGACGATCCCAATAGATGAGATGTTGATTCAAAGAATAATCGCGTTGCCATACCAGGGAAAGAAGCCCGCCGAGGAGTTCATGGGAAAGAGTCTAGATAAGGTAGTTACTGATGAAATGAAGAATAAGTACAAGTTTATAAATAATTCAAGGGGCTATGACATCGATTCTATTAAGGACCAAGGGGTGTTCTTCACCACGCACATTCTTGCAGGGAAAATCATGTGCAAGTGCAGAGCGAAGGAAATACTAGCAGACGTGGTCTCTTTGGTCACGCAGTGTAGTAAGGGGGTTCAGTTTAACTAGGCCAGCTATTTATGCAAAGAATTTTTGGAGGACTGTCAAGAAGCGCAGGAGGAAGGCAAGACGCTCCACTATGCATGGTTGTTATTGATCATTGTGTTGATGGCACGGAAGGAACCAGTGAAGTCACAGTTCCCCATTGTTGAACAAGATGTGTGCAAAGCTGTGATGTACACCTCGCTTTGGTTTACCAAGGAGCCTATGTGTGTGATCTGAATATGGGAAAACTAGTTTTGTTGTGCTAGCTCCCTCATCAGTTAAATATAAATGTGTATAAAATATTTCGATGAAAACCATATTCAATCATATTTTTCCAACGTGTTTCAAACCAGCCAGTGTGGTTCATCATCAGGACAAGATGAGAAATCTGATCTAGGACCTAGTTTAAATAGATAAGAAAGCTCCAACTAGTGGTTGTAGAATAACAACTAGTTTGACTAGAATAAGAAATTTAATTTAAAAATTAAATACCGGTTGTATTATTATTTATTTAATTAATTAAATAAATATTTTATTTATTTATTATCTGTTTAATAATTATATGATTTGAATATAATATAATATTTTTATATTATTAATTATAAGATTTATGATTTTAATATATGCTTATTTACAATATTTATGATCCAAATTTATGCAGGAACGCAACAAAATACACATATAACCATAAATACAAATATGAAATTGAAATAACACTTCCTTTCATTAATATCAAAGAACTGAAGTTTTCTTATAGGCAGAATGGAAAATAAACTAGCTAGGGCATTGGTAGCTTATCTTCGAGAAGAGATGTGGCAGCTATAGACCTCTGAACTGCGTTACAATGAGGCTCGAGGGCCTATTTATTATAGAGAAACAATGGAAAACCATAAACATCCAAAAACCTAACCCTAGGAGATGAAGCGCCAAGACTATGTGCCCCGTTTGGGTAAATTGATGTTTCAACTTCTCGGGGTCGTAACTTTGGCATATTATCTTCGTTTGACGCACATGATACATCGTTAGAAATATCTATCCGAGGACTACAACTGTTGACCACAAATATTGATTTCGAAATGAAATCATATTTTCCAGAGGCACAATGCCCAAAAAACGTTGTTTAGGGCCTCAAAACGGCTCTAGAAGTTCAAGACCCGAAAAACTGCTAAAAATAGTAAGTTGTGCCAAAACTGAAAAAATGAAAGAGACGATGGTGGGGCCTCAATTGGAATAGGCGGGTGGCCACCAATATCCACCGAGATCAATTTAATAGGTAATTTAATAAGTTAAACCATAATATAATTCCTGTCAAAAAAATAATAACAATAATAATAATAAATAAATAAATAAAATAATAATAATATTAATTAATTAATTAATTAAAATAATAAATAAATAAATAATAGTAATAATAATAATAAATAAATTTAATAAAGAACAGAAAGGGAGAAAGAAACCGAGGACCAGAGGAGAGGAAAAGACAAGAGGGAGAACCGAGGGGAAGAAAACCAACAACTAAGAATGAAGGGCAAGGATCCATCATTTGCTAACACTCCACCCACCATCCCTGTTAAGGTTAACTAGCCTCTTTTCGATTTCTAAGTGAACTATGAATGATGCAAAGGGGCTTGAAGGTTGAGGAAAAATTATGTCTCCGTAGGATCCTAGCAATTTTATCAGTCGTTCCTTGGATAAACGAAAGGTGAACTCCAGATAACCTATCACAATGATCATTCTTAACCCTAGGACCTTCCGTTTATCCAAGGAACGATTGATAAAATCACTAGGATCCTAAGGAGATATAATGTTTCCTCAACCTTCAAGCCCATCCGCACCATTCGGAGTTTGTTTAGATCAGTTAAGGACCTGCTTTTCCCTAAGGATGGTAAGGGTGTTTACTTGATTCCGTGCTCATGAGAGACCCCTTACATTGTTGAAACCAGTTGATCCATCAATCAAAGAATTCATGAACATGTAGTTGACCTAAAACATAATAGATCATGCTCCTCTGCCTTAGCAAAGCATGCTGAAAAGACAAAGCATCACATTTGCATTGAAGATGTTGAGGTTATTGCGACGATCGACCATTTCCACCACCGAAAGTTGAGGGAGGCCTTAGAAATCAAAAAGAGGTTGGTTAATCTTAACAGGGATGATGGGTGGAGTGTTAGCATATGTTGTATCCCTGCCCTTCATTCTTAGTTGTGGTTTTCTTCCCCTCTGTTCTCCCTCTTGTCTTTTCCTCTCCTATGTTCCTCGGTTTCTTTCTCCCTTTCTGTTCTTTATTAAATTTATTTATTTATTTATTTATTATTATTATTATTGTTTATTATTTATTTATTATTTATTAGTTATTAGTTATTTATTTATTTATTTTATTATTATTTATTATTTTTTTTATTTATTTTTTAATTAATTTTTTTTTTTTTTTTTTTTGCAGGAATTGTATTATGGTTTAACTTATTAAATTACCTATTAAATATTGTAAATAAGAATATATTAAAATCATAAATCTTATAATTAATAATGCTAGATCATTAGTAAATAAGAATATAAAAATATTATATTATATTCAAATCATATAATTATTAAACAAATAATAGTTAATTAATTAATTAATACAACTAGTACTTAATATTTAAATTAAATTTCTTATTCTAGTCAACCTAGCCATTATTCTACAATGGCTAGTTGGAGCTTTCTTATCTATTTAAACTGGGTTCTAGATCAGATTTCTCATCTTGTTTTGATGATGAACCACACTGGCTAGTTCGAAACGTGTCGACAAAATCTGATTGAATGTGATTTTCACTATAATATTTTATACACATTTTATGGATCATAAAAGCCAAATTCTTAAATATAAATGTGTTTAGGATTGTCTCAAATTAGCCAATTGTGAAGGGGTTTATGTGTCAAGTTTTAAGTATCTTTGATGAGAAATTTATGAGTTAATTAGCTTTTACAAACTCATGTACAACAAATAAAATGTAGATAAATAAAACACAACAAACACATTACACATAGTTGATAACAGATTCCACCCCTCCTGGGCTACATCTCCATGGACCTGCTTCAAATAGTTAGGCCCTCTTTGGATTAATGGTCAATTGTCTGATTACATGCGCCTATAGTGTCCCAATGGATTTGCAACTTGCTCCATTGGGCCCTTCATAAGACCCAAAAACCTCAAAATAGACTCTTCAATCTCTGAAAATGGTCTTCAGCTGATCTAGGCATGACCTCCTCTCCCAGTGGCCCTAGGCTTCTTTAATATTAAAAGTGGAAAAAACACTTTCAGAAGTGTTGCAACGCTTCTTAAACCTATTCCATCATGTTCAGAGCATAAAAATCATCTAGGAATGACTCTTCTTGAGCCAAAATTGGTCGAAAATAGCAAAAGTTATGCTTCCTTCAAATTTTCCCTAGGAATCTCCTCCAAAACTCGAAAAAATCCAATTAAGTCAGCTAAATTTGGAAGTGTCGCTGAAATTGGTGGCTTCACCAAACATGACGTTGTTTTAAACTGAGCTTTAATTAATATTAATTGGAATTTAACCATCGGATTAGGCGTTAAGCGCACAGTTAACAAAATCCACGTTTAAAAAATAGATTAGCGCTAATTACAAAGTTTAATGGTTAAATAAACCATTTTTAAACACTAATCCGCACCATTAGTGTTAGGTGCTTCACTTGGTCATAACGCAAAGGTTCCATGGTGAGGGGGCTAACCCCCTCCTACCCCCGCTAGTCCAATAGCATTGGAATAAATATATATGGTGCGCATGGCATTTTAAGACTTGATGTTGTGGCCTCTTGGTATGGAGGGTGCGTTGTAGGTGGGAGGTCGTGGGGTCGAGCCCCGACCTCCACCCAACTTGTGCAATAAAAATTTTGCCACCAAATATAATATTGCACCATAGTAAATAAATTCGGACCCATAATTGAGACTTTGGATAATTTGTATCCAACCTTTAATAAAAACAAATGCAACCATTGATATATGAAATGTGGACTTTGGACCTTTGACCATATTATAAATGATTTCGACCTGCATAATGAAATTCAACGTTAACCTTGGTCCACTAGATGGGGCATGTGGTGGCCCCTGGCTACACCACGTGTCAGTCTCTGGTTGGACTGGCCCAACCATTAAAAAAAAAAAAAAATCAAATTCGACCTTAGGAGACAACCATTAAAAAAATTTCACCTTCAAAACTCTCCGACGAATCTTGCAGTGACACTTGTCATAGTTTCATTGGGTGAAATGGAGGAAAACCCAAATTTTATCCTTTGACCCTGTTTGACCCTCTCTTCTTTTAAATTCGCATGTTTGACACGACGATCAGCAGGCTCTAATTTCCTCATATGGACTCTGTTTTGAGTGAAACAAATTGTGATGGATTCCTGGCGACGGGCCGGATCTGGTTGTTTTATTTTTGTGCAATTTTGAGAAGTTTGAATTTTTAGCAAATTTTTGCCCCTAATCCATATTTCGATCACTCCTTCCCACTGACAAGATTTTGGACCCACAATATTTGGTTATCTCATGATATTTGAATACTCTTCTCTTTCCCAAGTTCTATCATCTTGATTCTACTTGGAAAAATATCCATGACAACCACTTGGGTTCATTGACATACCTTGCCTTGCAAAGGGCTTGGCACTTCAACCAATGTCCTCATTTTTCTGTTGACCCAATCCAACACTTGTTGGTTTCTTGTTGACTGATAAAAAAATTTGTTGTATCAAATCGATCCCTCGGTGCTTGGAAAACTCACTGATGGCCTTCCCACTGAGAATCATGTTCCTCTCTTGCACACACATGCATTCGATGCAAGCTTCTCCTTGGAAACCATTTTCCCAGGTTAAGCCCATCTGACTGAACTACAACAATGAGTTCCAATATCAGTAATAACAAGAAAATAAATGACCATTCTTTTACCTCCACGGATCCAAATTCCACATCTGGAAGAATGCATTCACCATTTCCTTCACTTCTTGATGTCAACACATAAAATGGTCTACAATGGCTGAAACTTTTTGGCTGCAAATCCTTTGACATGTTGTCACAACACAACCATCAAACTTAAAAACACATCATGCAAGAAACATAACTCGAAGACATATCCTTTTTCCCCTTCAAAGCAAAAAAGTTCACATCATGTGAACATCTCCATGTACTCTTACATCTCGGTGTAGAAACCATCGACCAAACACAAGTCAACAAAACATGCCTCTTCAAACAACTGACTCTCAAGTCAAACAAAAGTATTGCACATGATTTTTACAATAACTTGATGATTATTCTTCCTTTCAAACACCTTACTAGCGTAAACATGCACCATGCATTCAATTGGAAAAGAAATGCATCAATCATCAAAAGACATTCAAGGCCTTAATTAGATAAGAAATCTAACCATATCTTACCAAACCATTTCAATGGCGCTTCTTTCAGCTGCACTTCATCATGTGAATCATCATGACCTCGATCTATTATGGAATTTTCTTGTCCATTCTTTCCAAACTCTCTCTCCTCCTTCTTCAAATGTTGTTGATGACTTGTTGGATACAAAGTCCAACACTTGTATACAAGATGATCTTGCTTATGGCAATGAGTGCAAAACAATTGCATCTTCTTTTCAACATGGTTTGCTTTGTCCAATGGACCTCTGGATTTTTTTCTCCTTTGTTTCAAAATTTTCCTATGCATGGCTATCTTCTTCCAATGCCTTGAAACATTATGGTTATTCAAACCACAAAAGGAACATTCAATCTTTCTCCAAATCTTATGTAAAGATTTACCATGTTTATCATAATCAAAAGAAACTTGATTAAAGGAATATTTATACCTTGAACATTCACCTTTGTCGCCTTCTTGAGGAGGTTAATTTGATGAGGTAGTGGCTCTCTTTGGAATAGCAACAATGAATTCATGACTTTAGAGCTTTCAATATCCTCTTGTTTTCCATTCTCATTAGCTGCACTATTATGAGCATCTTCTTGAAAAGTGGGTGTAAAAATTTTGCATTCCTCATGAACACAAACTTCATAAGCTTGAGGTATTGAACATGAAATTAAAGTCCTTCTTGGAACACCTCCATGTGCCTCCTTGGCTTTGGAGAATTCTCCATCATGTTGTCCATAAACAAGATGCAATTACTTAGGCCTTTCCTCGACAACAATTGGCTCAACTATGCCTTGTGCATGTTTGCCTAATCCTTTACCTTCATAGCCCATTTTCATCAATAATTTGGACCCTATTCCTCTAGTGTGTCTTTCAAAAGCACCTACACATTCATCTTGAGAATAATTATAAGATAAACTTGAATTTCATACCTCTTTTTCAAGCACATAATTGGCTAAGGTTTCTTTGGAAATATGGAGTTAAGTCTCCATCTCATGCAACTTTTCAAGGGTTTCATTTGCAATACGGAGTTGAGTCTCCATCTCATGCATCTTTAAAGAAGCTCCTGCTTCTCCTCCTTTATGGAAATCAACTGCTCTTGAAGTATAATGATCTCTCTCTTATCTTCATACGTATTTTGCACCATATCATTCATGATGTAGAGCTTCTGAAAAATATCTTTATCAAATATTTTTGCTAAGGAAGATTGGCTAAAAATAATGCTTGATGAAGCTTCCATCACACTTGTAATGCACAAAAATCTTCTTTGTTGTGATTTGAGAACTAAGCTCTCAATATTGACCTTCTCTTCACACACATAAACTTGCACACAGTTAAATTATCATTGCACAAATACAAAAACCAATAGCTAATTCTTCTAGTTAACCTTCACTAAAATGAGCTAAATTGTGCTCTGATACCAACTTGATCGGAATATGGGAAAACTAGTTTTGTTGTGCTATCTCCCTCATCAGTTAAATATAAATATGTTTAGGATCGTCTCAAATTAGCCAATTGTGAAGGGGTTTATGTGTCAAGTTTTAAGTGTCTTTGATGAGAAATTTATGATTTAATTATCTTTTAAAAAATCATGTACAAAAAATAAAATGCAGAGAAATAACACGCAGCAAACACATTACACAATAGTTAATAACGGATTTCACCCCTCTCGGGCTACATCTCTATGGATGTGCTTCAAATGGCTAGGCCCTCTTTGGATCAATGGTCAATTGTCTAATTACATGCACCTACATTCCTGCAATGGATTTGAAACATACTCCATTGGCTTCAGAAGACCAAAAAACCACAAAATAGACTCTTCAATCTCTGAAAATGGTCTTCAGCTGATCTAGGCATGACCTCCTTTCCCGGTGTCCCTAGGCTTCTTTAATATTAAAAGTGGAAAAAACAATTTCAAAATTGCTCTAATGCCTCTGCAACCTGTTTTTTCATGTTCAAAGCATCAAAATCATCTTGAAATGACTCTTCTTGAGCCAAAATTGGTCGAAAATAGAAAAAGTTATGCTTCCTTCAATTTTTCCCTAGGAATCTCCTCCCAAACTGGAAAAACTCTAGTTAAGTCCGCTAAATTTGGAAGTGTCGCCGAAATTGGTGCCTCCACCAAAGATGCCACCATTTTAAACTGAGGTTTACTTAATATTAAGTGGGGTTTAACCACTGGATTAGGCGTTAAGTGTAGAGTTAACAAAATCCACGTTTAAAAAACGGATTGGCGCTAATTACAAGATTAATGGTTAAATAAACCATTTTTAAACACTAATCTGTGCCTTTAGTGTTAAGCGCTCCACCTGGTAATAGCGTAAAGGTTCCATGGTGAGGGGGTTGGACCCTTCCTACCCCCGTCGGTTCAATAGCATTGAAACAAATATATATGGTGTGCATAGTTTATTAAGACTTTATGTTGTGGCCTATTGGTATGGAGAGCACGTTGTAGGCGGGAGATCTTGGGGTCGAGCCTTGACCTCCGTCCAACCTGTGTAATAAAACTTTTGCCACCAAATATAATATTACACCATAGTATATAAATTCAGACCCGTGATTCAGACTTTGGATAATTTGTATCCAACCTTTAATAAAAACAAATGCAGTCATTGGTATATGAAATGTGGACTTTGGACCTTTGACCATATAATAAATGATTTTAACCTGCATAATGCAATTCAACCTTAATCTTGATCCACCAGATGGGGCATGTGGTAGCCCCTGGTTGCACCACGTGTCAAACTCTGGTTGGATTGTCCCAACCATAAAAAAAAAATTTCAAATTCGACCTTAGGAGACAACCATTAAAAAAATTCCACCTTCAAAACTCTCTGGTGAATCCTACAATAACGCTTGTCACAGTGTCATTGGGCGAAATGGAAGAAAACCCAAATTTTTAGCCTTTGACCCTGTTTGGCACTCTTTTTTTTAAATTCACCTGTTTGACATAGCGATCAGTAGGCTCTAACTTCCTCATAGGGACTTTGTTTTGAGTGAAACAAATTACATCGGATTCCTGGCACAGGCCGGATCCAGTCGTTCTAGTTTGGTATGATTCTGAGCACTTTGAATTTTTGGAAAATTTTTGCCCCTAATTCAGATTCTGATCAGCGCGTAATGGAGAATAAGACTTTTTTGGTTTTTATGGAGATGTATTTACGCACGGTGGTGAATTAGCGCCCCAAGCTATCACCTACTTTGTTTGAAGAGTATCAGAATATCGCAGAGTTTAAGGCCGATTTCCACAGAGCTTACAACAAGGCATGAAAGGACCCGACAGGAACATGGCATCATGTGCCATATTTTTTCACAAAGATTGACCTTGCTGACATTATAAATCAATGGTCTATAGATTGGTTGAATCCACCTGTCGGAGGCACTGCGATAGGAGTACATACTGCACAACATGCGGGTACCAGTGGAAAACACAAAGAAGTAGGGAAAGATGCAGAGAAATAAATAGAAAAGGACGTTGAAGAAACTGAAGGAATAGAGCCAGATCAGGGTGGCCAGGACCCTCCTAGAGATGTTGAGCTAGTCGACTCCCTATTTATCGTCAAGAAGAGGGTCCCTACAGCATCTACGCTAGGCACACGAAAGAAGCACAAGGCAGATTAGTCCAAGCGCACAGAGCCCTTCATCCTCACTGAAGGGGATATTGATGAAATTGGAGACAAGGTGCGGCACATTACATAAGACACATGGAACAAGATCGAGGATCATTAAAAAATAGTTTTGACATAAGTGTAGGAAGGCATGTAGGAACTTAAGGTGTTGGCACAAACAGCGCAACAATCGGAGTAGTTGCAAACCAGCCAACAAGCACAGATAAGTCAACCGGTGCAACTAGAGCACCGATTAGAAATACAATTTGTTCTAATAATTTTGCAGGTACCTGGAGGAGCATTGCAGTTTGAAGCCGCAGAAAACCAAGAACAGACCAAAGGTTTGGAAAACATCATCATGAACCTCGTCATGCTCCCCACTCCAACACTACATGAATTTCATAGAAGAGTTGAAAGGGCGAGAACAATGTATGTTGCAGCCCAACATCGAAGTGCCAAAGCACAAAACTACGATGATGAAGAAGCTTGAGCAGCTGCTCAAGGAAATAGATGAAGTGCGTCAACAACAGCAACAGTTGGCAGAATCTATCAGTAAGACTTACAGTGAAGTTCCAGACATTCAGGTTTGCGAAGGGGAACCACCCGCAGCAAAGGTTGTGAATATCGCTCTCGCAATCAAGGAATCAAAGCACAACACTCAGAAGTTGAAATTTGAAAATCAGTTCTAGATTGTTGAGCTGCAAATGAGGCTGTATCCAACCACGTTGCCAAAAGTCAGAGAGCAGATGCAATCAGACCTCAAGACAACCCTGAAAGGCATCGACAACTTAGTGGTGGAGTGTGGAAAATTTTTGGATGATACATTGGAGATTTGGACCTCGTTGTAGGATGATCCAAAAATTCTGAGGATCAAGGAAGAAATACAGGTGAAGTAGAAGTAGTTGGATGAGATCAGGGAAATTGCGAGGACCTTAGTAGTCTCGCAGAGGCTTGCAAGAATAACAGAAGGAAAGAATCTTCAGAGTCAGATTGAAGATCTTCGGAGAAAAGAGAAGCTCATCGCCACAAGGAATTATCCATGGCAGGAAGAGGGCATCCAAATTTAGCAGACAGTGGATGGATAACTTAAGGAGATATGGCAGAGGCAGAAAGACGTGTTGCAGAAGATAGTTGGACCAGTGACAAAGGCACTACTGCAGTAAGTGCACAATGAGGAAAAGTAGATGGCAGAGACACTTCAGCAGTATAATGTTGCCTACACAAGCATTACAGACAAGGTTCGGGGCACACAAGCTAAGTGACTTGGGACGAGTCACATGTGAGTGTTAGGGGCCTATTGTGTGCAACCCAACTTGGTCCAATTTTGGTCAAGAAACTTCGCATTTTGAGGAGCAGATTTCGTGGAACCGCAGAGTTTGATCTACCACGTGGTGTTTAGGGACTTTGGTGCGGGCCAAAGCCCCCCATTTTGTAACGGGTTGTGGGTTTTAGTATATTATTTCGTCATCCCATGGTATGTGGATCATGGTTTTGTATAATTTAAAGGCTATATAAATCGATGTAAGGCTTTGTTAAATTCATGGTAGATTGTAATAGTTGATGAGCACAAGCACTTGAGATATATGTTTTACTCTTTTTTGTGTCTTAGGATAAGGCTCTGCAGCTGTGTGCCTGGAGGCCTTGAAGAGTCTGCAGCTTTGTGCGCAGACCAGCTGTAGTTGTGTGCGCAGGTCGGAGGAGTGTATGTACTGAAGAGACTTATCATAACAAAAGAGAAGAAGTTTTGAAGGCATCTATGTGTTTATATGTGTATTTTCTTATTATATAAATTATGAAGTTTTTTAGATGCTTTATATTATGTTTTGATAATAAAGGAACAGTGCGCACAAGTATTGATTGATGAATGAAGTATAGACTATTAAATTAGATAGATACATCTGTGCAGTTCATAATACACATAAGGAAGAAGTTTAGCAATGGATCCACACTCCATTGTCCCTTTGGATGTAGAAACTTGGTTCTGACATCCTCAAATATTGCCTCGGGTGAGACTGTGATCTGAGTTGCAGGTCGTTTCCGAAAGGGCCGGTAATAGAGGGTTTTGTTGGTGCATAGCTAGCTTTGAACCTGGGTCAAGCCCAAACGAGCCAACACGACTTCAACTTGAGTAGTTTCCAATATTGAAACCGCCTCTTCCAAAAAAAATTCATGTCGCTTCACTGTATATTCTTTGCTTATTGTTTCCAATTCTTCCTACAAGTGCACGTCCTCCTGATTCTAACCAGTTTACCAAGTAACATTAGTCTCCATAACACTTAACCTTCCTTAGTTAAATCATGAGGGGAAATCGAACTGCCTACAAAGTTGACTCATGATGTGATTGGAGAGGCTATAATGTGATTATGGGAGGCAATTCATATATCTCAAGGACGATTTCAAATATAGGGGAAGATGATTCTATTATGAACTATGCTAGTGATCTGCGATGAAGGAGGGTCACAATTTCAATATGTGATAGTCACAAATCACTATGATAAATTTCCAAATACATTTTGATTATGTGATCAAGTCGCATATTTTTTGCAACATTTTGCCTCTTGGTTCGCTATTTGGATAGGTTGAAATGCAACATCTATGAACCATTTCTGCAATTCTATTAATTTATATGATATGTTCAAGTAAGGGACTTCTTACTTCAGCATATGCAAGATGACAATGCTTCAAAATTTGTTTCCATGCTACATACTTTAAAGCTACCATGTCAACTACCTTCTTTAAGGCTAATGGATGAAGCATGAGTACCTCATCATTGTGTCAGAAGTGCTCATACTTCCCTTTCATCAGCTACCTACAATCATTGTAGTTTTATCAACCGGCCCTCTTAACATTTTGAACTAGGGATCTAAATTTTCCTCCTAACAAATCATTATCTTCTACTTGGGGTATTCATCAACTGCATCTTGAACTATATCCAACACTACTTCCTGCACTACATTGCTTCGTGCATCACTCGGTTCTTTCAACATACATTATCATAAGGTTAGTCAATCCATTGTTCAACACAACTTGGTTGACCTTTCCAATCAATTTCTATCACTCAATGTAGCTTCATAATTTTTCCCTCTAGTTGTCATTCTCATCTTTTCCAAAATAGCCAACCAAACTTCCCTCTAACATAAACAAGGTTGCTCCATTGTCTTTGCTCTTAGGGATTTTAAGTCGTCAACAATGCATTCCACATAAACCATGTGTTCCATTATCAACTCATGCAATTGTAGGTACAACATCACTAAGTAAACTCTCCTTCCAACTAGTTCAAATTTTTTGCAATATGTCATCTTAGGGAGCCAAGTCATATTCCAAGTGGATCATTGATATCATAGTTTTCGTATCATAATAGCCTCTTAGTTAAGGCATCATGCAATTTTTTGTTACTAGCTCCCTCTAAAGTCAACATTCCTTTGCATGCTTTATCTTCACATTGCAACATCAATGTTCATTAGGGTCCTTATAGTTCCCTCCTTCCATCATGTTCATAATTTTCAAGGAGTCGTCAACAAGCATGAGTGTTGCTTTACTTTTCTATCCTTCTTGTCTTGTTTTCCTTATTATGTACCTGCAATTTTCACCAATAAGTGCAACTAAGCAAGATATACAAATACTTGAGCATGATGTCAATTATATCAATCTAGGGTTTCCAGGGTTTTAGTTACAAACCCTATATTTCTTGATCTAACCCTTATTAGGGTCTTCACTTTCAGTGGAAATGTTAACCCTAGTGATTTGATATAAGTTTCATTTTTATTTTAACCCTTGTGATGGTTTTACCATATACTCTATATTATTTTTGCAAACCCTAGATATATTTTCCCAAGAGCTAAAACAACAAGGGTTAGGGTTTTCATTTCTAAGATTAGTTTAATCTACACTAGATTTTATAAACCCTAAGTACCAAAACTCCTCAATACTTCTTTAATTTCACACATTTTACAAACCCTAAAATCTTAGGATATGCAAAATATCAGCTTCATACCCTAACAATTTCATAGTCATTTGAAATTATCATGAAGAAGTTACAAAACCCTATATGAAAATACCATTCAATATTATTATATCAACACTAGTGATCATGATTTATATGTAGCTTTACTTTAAAGAGACATTCGAACTTAAAACATTATGTCCCTCACCTTTTATCATGGATTTATGTCACGACAAACCTTCTTCAAGAAAGCAAACTTCGAAGGGTATGCTTCTCAAATTCTTGATTTCGTCACCCAAAGAATTGTAGAAGTATCTCCATATCACTTCGATACGAGCTTAGATATTGTTGTAGAATGTTTGTCACTGCTATGTATGGTTATCTTCTTTTATATTTACGTTGAAAAATCTTCAATTTCCATTAATTTTGGACAAGGCCCACGACTTCATGATCCAGGTGGATATTGGTGGTCACCCGTCTATTCCACTTGGGGCCCACCATTGTCTCTTTCAGTTTTTTAGTTTCGGCACAAATTACTATTTTTAGTAGTTTTTCGGGTCCTGAACTTTCGGAGTCATTTTGATGCAATTTTATGTCACCTGGGACACCTTTGTGTTCCTTCAAGCGAGCATGCCAAGATGATATGGGAAGCACACTACAGTCGAGTTGTTGCGCATTTCGGGGTCGAGAAAACAGTAGCAGTACTGCAGAAGTATTTCTATTGGTCGAACCTTTGAAAGGATGTTGGGAACCACATCAAATCCTCCACTGCTTGTGCCATTGCCAAACCGACCATCAAGAAGCAAGGCCTATATACTCCACTACCTACCCCTAGTCGACCTTGGGAATCCATCTCCATGGATTACATGTCGGTTCTGCCTTCTACTAAGCATGGAAATGACTATGTTTTCATGGTCGTCGACAGATTCTCGAAGATGGCCATTATGGCGGCCTGCAAGAAGAATATCACAACAGAAGCCACTGCTAAACTCTTCTTTCAATGAGTGTGGGGTGCTGGGATCCAAAGTCTATCATATGTCGGGATACTTGAGGTTCCTCGACACATTTGGTCAGCCTCACGGTAATCTTTTGGACACCAAGCTCACCAAGTCCACAGCTTTCCATCCCCAAACAGATGGCCAAACAGAGGTCGTCAACAGAATGATTGTACACATTCTGCGCATGTACAATTCAAAGCATCCACGCACATGGGATGAAAGCCTCCCCTATGTATAAAATAGTTATAACCAGGCTCTCCACAGCTCAATCGGCCACATCCCCTTTCAGGTGGGCTTGGGATTCCAGCCATTATGTCCCATTGACATAGCCATGCCATTTGCGGCTACTCAGGCCAATTCGTCTCATGTCCAGTCTGAAGTTGACAAAGAAAATAGCTTCATCGAGTGCATTCAGCACATCTGCCAACAGGTTCATGACATATTGGATAGAGCCAATGCTAAGTACAAGAAACATCATAATCAACATCGGGTGCCACACAACTTCCAAGTGGGCGACAAAGTGTGGCTACATTTGCAGAAGGAGCGCCTCACTGGACCCCATCGCAAGATTCTCCCGCTCCGATACAAGTCATACACCATCACCAAGGCTACAGGGAACAATGCCTTCAAGCTCAGTATTCCACCATCCCTTGGTTTGCACCCAGTATTCAATGCATGTGTGGACCGCCTTCATCCTTACTTCCCACCTCTACTGGACACCTCTGACATTGTAGAACAACTCACACCTATAGAGTTAAACCCAGACTACATGGAAAAATCCGCCACAGATTGTATCATGGACATTAAAATCAAGAACACTCGCCAACAAAAGATCCAACTGTATCGGGTTGTCAAAGTTGGCCAACTCCTGCACCAAGGAAAGTGGTTCACCAGGGACCAAGTTCAGCAGAAATTTCCTCATCTCATGGAGGAACTTAACGCAATGGGGACCATTGCTTCCTAAGGGAGGAGGAATGATCCAGGTGGATATTGGTGGTCACCCACCTATTCCACTTGGGGCCCCACCATTGTCTCTTTCAGTTTTTCAGTTTTGGCACAACTTACTATTTTTAGCAGTTTTTCGGGTCCTGAACTTTCAGAGCCGTTTTGAGGCCCTAAACGATGTTTTTTGGGCATCGTTTGTCCTGCGAAAATGATTTCATTCCAAAATCAATATTCATGGCAACATTTCTAGTCCTTGGATAGATATTTCTAATGATGTATCATGTGCGTCAAACGGAGATAGTATGCCGAAGTTACGTCCCCGGGAAGTTGAAACACCAATTTACCCAAATGGGCCCATAGTTTTGACGCTTCATCTCCTAGGGTTAGGTTTTTGGACGTTTAGAGTTCTCCATTGTTTCTCCATAATAAATAGGCCCTCTAGCCTCATTGTAACATAGCTCAGAGTTTTGTAGCTGCCACATCTCTTCTCAGAGATTCGCTACCAGCACCCTAGCTATTTTATTTCCATTATGTTTGTAAGAATATTTCTGTTATTTGATATTAATAAAATGAAGCCTTATTTCCACTGCATATCTATGTTTATGGTTATTTCTATATTCTGTTGCATTCCTGCATAAATCCGGATCATTGGTATCATAGCGGTCTTTTTTTTCTTGATCCTTCTTTGCATGTCCCCAATGAAGTCGAGGTATAAGGAGTTAGGGCTCGATCTGGTGGAACCTTTTCAAGATCAGCCTCGCAAACCCCGACGGAAGCCCATGGGGGACAAAAAGAAAGATGAGGGAGCAAGAGATCCTATCAAAATATTGCTCGAGGAGTCCCTCGAAAAACAAAGGAACACGATGATGGATAACTATGCCCAGATCCTTCAACGACTACCCACCGGCGGCGCATCTGCATCCAGCAGCCACTCTGGAGGTGCGACTCCCTTTAAGGTACAAGTAAATTTTGACATTCCCGTATTTGAGGGTCAAATAGATGCAGATGTCATAGATAGATGGTTGAATCTATATATTTCTCAGTTCATGATTTTTCCGACCGGGAGAAGATTATTTTTGCACTCCTCAAAGCTACCCCCCATGTCAAGCACTGTTTGGAAGCCTACTGTGAGAAAAAGGATGATACAAAACCCTCTCTTTTCTCCATCGTACCCACTTGTAATTCTCTCCAAGACGCCATCAAGGAACAATACTATCCTATGGGGAGCTATGATGACAAGTACATACAATGGACCACACTGCGACAACAAAGGGATCAAGATGTACATGATCTGACGAATCTGTTCCATACCCTACGCACAAAGTTGGGTATCAAAGATTCAGAGAAACATCTGGTGCTAAATTATCGCATTTGTCTGCATAGAGACATTCAGGATGAAATGGAGTTCCTTGACATCTCCTCGCTTGGTACGGCATACCGGTATGCTGCCAAGATTGAGCAGAAATTCCAACAGAAGAAACGAGACTTTGGATCTACGAATCAAAAGCAAGGGAAAGGTGCTCCCAAACCATAGAAAAAAGGATAGAGCCAAGGCATGGCAGCTCAAGACAAATTTTCAAAGCCACAAGCAAAGAACAACACCGCAAATCCAAAGAAGGACACGGGGAAGTGGTGTGAGTTCCATAAGAGCTCCACTCACAACACAAGTGAGTGTCGGGCCAAGCAGTCACTGGTGGCCGAGATGAGGGCTTTTGAGTCAAATGCATGCTCCGACTCTGAATCGACAAATGGAAATATATTATTGATGTGGAGCCCAATGCCACTGTTGCCACTACGAAGATCCATAAGGAGGAACTGGAAGATCTAGAGGAGGAGGAACGTCTCTTCCACTCCCAAATGTGGGTAAAGGGCTCCCTGGTACAGTTCATTGTCGATAATGGGAGCCAAAAGAACCTCATTTCAGCAAATTTCATGAAGCGGTTGGGCTTGCCGACCACAGCTCACCCACATCCATACACCATCGGGTGACTTCACCAAGGACAAGATCTTCGCGTCAGCCAGCAGTGCCACCTTCCATATAGCATCAAGCCCTTCACGAATGAGGTATTATGTGAAATTGCTCCTATTGATGTTTCTGATGTATTATTAGGACAACCATACTTGTGGAAGTGTCATGCTGTGTATGAGTCTCAGCCTTGCGATGTTATTGTTACTTTGGTAAATAAGTTGTACAGGATACCAGAGGTACCACCTCATGTCGCTATCTCTTTGGTTACTGCAAAACAATGCAGTAAGCTCATTTCCCAAACCAGGAAATTCGTTTTCCTGATGATCTGCCCCCAGGGAAAGAAGAAGACCATGGCCACGACCTCCAGACAGGGCTCCTCTGCACGACAACAACAAATGGACAAGGTTGTGGAGGAGTACGGGGACATATTCACCTCACCCACAGGGGTTCCTCAGCACTGTCAGGTCAAGCATCCAATTGATCTGACCCCAGGTGCACTGCTACCCAATAGACCGATCTATCGGCGCTCTGTTCTGGAGAACGATGAAATAAAGAGGCAGATTCAAGAGCTGCTACAGAAAGGTCACATCCAACCAAGTTCATCGCCCTGTGGGAGCCCATTCGTTTTGGTACAGAAGAAGGATGGGATGTGGAGACTCTGTATTGACTATCAGGCGCTGAACAAGATCACTGTTCGGAATAGGTACCCGATCCCACAGATTGATGACCTTCTGGACCAACTTAAAGGGGCGAAATATTTCAGCAAGATCGACTTGAAGTCTGGGTATCACCAGGTACCAATCAAACCCTTCGATGTGTGGAAGGCTAACTTCAAAGCCAAGGAAGGCCTTTTTGAATGGCTGGTCATGCCTTTTGGGTTGATGAATGCTCCCGCAACCTTCATGAGGTTAATGGAATACATCTTGTGGCCATTCACCAACTCATTTGTAGTGGTGTACTTAGATGACATTCTGATATTCAGCCAGACTTGGGAAGAGCACCTCCACCACATCCGACAAGTCCTCCAAACACTGCAGCAACACAGGTTGTGTGCCAATTTAGAGAAGTGCACTTTCGGCATGACCCAGATTCAATATCTGGGATACATTTTTGATGAAAGGGGGGTGCATGTGGATCCAACCAAGATCCAAGTCATTCGGGATTGGCCAGCCCCAACCACTATAATAGAGCTTCGCAGCTTTCTGGGTCTTGTTAATTTCTATCATAGGCTCGTGTTGGGATTCTCTCATATCACTTGGCCCTTGAGTCAAGTCACCAAGGGAGGAGCGAGCGCAAAATTCTTTTGCTTGGAATCTCAATAGAAGGTGTTCAGAGAATTGAAAAATCGCCTCTGTTCTGCCCCAGTGCTCACATTACCAGACTTGCAACAACCATTTGAGATCGAGACATATGCCTCTGACTATGCTATTGGGGTAGTTCTTACTCAACAGGGACATCCAGTGGCATATCACAGTGAGACATTGTCTGACACGCCGTAAAGTATCCCACTTATATCAAAGAAATGCATTCCATTTTTCAGGCTTGCCAATAATGGAAGCATTACATTTGGGGAAGGAAATGGTCATCCACACATACCACCGACCCTTGTAGTTCATACAGACATAAGGGAGGTTGCAAAACAATCACCATCAAAAGTGGTCCACTTTTCTGCAACAGTTTCATTTGAAAATCAAGTATTGCAGAAGGTGGAAGACTAATAATGATGGTATCGCCTCAGCTGACCACCGATTGTGGTGCTCACCACCGTTCTCAACTCTTGTGGTCATGACACTTATGATTGGCCGCTTCTCTATGAGAGTGACCCAGACTTTGGCCACACATACAAGACACTCTTGGGGGGTACGCAAGTTCCAAATTTTCACCTCCAAGATGCACTTTTATGTCACCTAGGACACATTTATGTTCCTTCAAGCAAGCGTGCCAAGATGATATGGGAAGAAAACTACAGTCGAGTCATTGGGCATTTCGAGGTCGAGAAAACAGTAGCAGTATTGCAGAATTATTTCTATTGGCTAAACCTTCGAAAGGATTTCGGGAAGCACATCAGAGCCTGCACTGCTTGTGCCATTGCCAAACTGACCATCAAGAAGCAAGGCCTATATACTCTGCTACCTACCCCTATTCAACCTTGGGAATCCATCTCCATGGATTACATGTTGGGCCTACCTTCTACTAAGCATGGAAATGACTGTGTTTTCATGGTCATCGATAGAGTCTCGAAGATGGCCATTATGGCGAACTGCAAGAAGAATATCACAGCAGAAGCCACTGCTAAACTCTTATTTGAATGAGTGTGGGTGCACTTTGGGATCCCACAGTCTATCATATCAAATCGGGATAGAAGGTTCCTTAGCACATTTTGGTCCAGCCTCTGGTCAATGCTGGACACCAAGCTCACCAAGTACACAGCTTTCCATCCCCAAACAGATGGCCAGATAGAGGTTGTCAACAGAACGATTGTACACATTCTGCGCATGTACAATTCAAAGCATCCACGCACATGGGATGAAAGCCTCCCCTATGTACAACATAGTTATAACCAAGCTCTCCACAGCTCAATCGGCCACATCCCCTTTCAGGTGGGCTTGGGATTCCAGCCACTATGTCCCATTGACATAGCCATGCCATTTGCGGCTACTCAGGCCGATTCGTCTCATGTCCAGTGTGAAGTTGACAAAGAAAATAGCTTCTTCGAGTGCATTCAGCACATCTGCCAACAGGTTCATGACATATTGGACAGAGCCAATGCTAAGTACAAGCAACGCCATGATCAACATCGGGTGCCACACAACTTCCAAGTGGGCAACAAAGTGTGGCTACATTTGCAGAAGGAGCACCTCATTGGACCCTATCACAAGCTTCGCCCGCTCCGATACGAGACGTACACCATCACCAAGGCTGTAGGGAACAATGCCTTCAAGCTCAATATTCCACCATTCCTTGGTTTGCACCTAGTATTCAATGTGGACTACCTTCGTCCTTACTTCCCACCTCTACTGGACACCTCTGACATTGCAGAACAACTCACACCAACAGAGTTAAACCCAGACTGCATGGAAAAAGCCACCATATATTGTATCATGGACATGCAAATCAAGAACACTCGCCAACAAAAGATCCAACTGTATCGGGTTGTCAAAGCTGGCCAACTCCTGCACCAAGCAAAGTGGTTCACCAGGGACTAAGTTCAGCAGAAATTTCCTCATCTCATGGAGGAACTGATCTGTCGGGGACCATTTGCCTTAAGGGGGGGAACCCAGGTATTTGGATATTGGTGGTCACCTGCCTATTCCACTTGGGGCCCCACCATTGTCTCTTTCAGTTTTTCAGTTTCGGCACAACTTACTATTTTTAGCAGTTTTTTGGGTCCTGAACTTCCGAAGTTGTTTTGAGGCCCTAAACGACATTTTTTGGGCATCATTTGGATAGCAAAGATGATTCTATTCTAGAATCCATATTCATGGCGAAATTTTTAGTCCTCAGATATATCTTTCTAATGATGTATCATGTGCGTCAAACGGAGATAGTATGTTGAAGTTACGTCCCCGGGAAGTTGAAACACCAATTTACCCAAACGGGGCCCATAGTTTTGGCGCTTCATCTCCTAGGGTTAGTTTTTTGGACGTTTAGAGTTCTCCATTGTTTCTCCATAATAAATAGGTCCTCCAGCCTCATTGTAACATAATTCAGAGGTCTGTAGCTGCCACATCTCTTCTCAGAGATTCGCTACCAGCACCCTAGCTATTTTATTTCCATCATGTTTGTAAGCATATTTCTGTTATTTGATATTAATGAAATGAAGCCTTATTTCCGCTGCATCTCTATGTTTGTGGTTATTTCTATATTCTGTTTCGTTCCTACATAAATACGGATCACTTCATGTCATAAATCACATTATATTCAAACATTGCAACGTTCAGATCTGAGATAACCACGTCCTCTGTAAACTTCTTGCATCCCCGCTATTTTCCTTCAAAAATTGCAATATTCATCAACCATTATCAAATTTACCACTACACGTAATCTATTGGCTTCATACATCTCCATCGGTACGACTCCAGTCCATAATACAACATTAACATCTAAAGCCGGTGCAAATTTGACGGCGGTTTCATCACCAATGTAATTGATTTGATGACATTCATACTCTCCATCATCTCAGATTTCATCTAACCGACTTATATCTACACTTTCCCACGTACTCTCCACATGTCATTGAAAGTAATTTTCCCATGTGACGAATCCAGAGATCTTGTACTGCCGAGGACATTCATTTTGTGAGAGTTCGTCGATTCCACTTGGCTCTGATATCATGGCAATTGGTAATGTTGTGAATTATATGCAGTGGTTATATCTCGATGGGTATGTAGATATCCAGTAATCATGATATTTGTTTTCTTTTCAAGATCCATCCTATCATATTTCATGGCGTTAATAAAGTTTTCATCTGCTACGTCCTCCATTTCCGCCATAAAATATAATGGTCGAAAGATCACCTAGAATTTCAAAGATCAAAACATACTTTGCTCCGTCCTAGTTGTGCCACTCTGTTACTTAATCATAAACATGAGATGATAGAACTGCCATCATCGTGTTCAACGAACTTTGTTTCACTACAACCAGAATCAAATGATGTGGTTACCTTGCACATTATCTATAACACATCTCATGGGCATGTATCTTCCATTTGTCTAATATTTTATCAACCATTACAGTGATATAGAGAGAAACCACACAACGAGATCATCGGGTAATTATATCCATGGATTTTATCCACAGCAAGACACACACAAAAATTTAGAAATGTGATGCCTGCTTTATTGAGCCAGCCACATAAGAATGCAATAAGATTGCAGACCACTATGTGTAGGAATGAATCACCGCAAAATAATCCAGCCACAGAAATATCTGAAGCATGAGACAGAGAAATATGCGAGCCATGTCATATAACCAATCTGGCTAAAATCATAAAGTGATCTTCAAGCCTCTTCACTGTTGGAAAATCTGGAGGCTTGTAATTTATCTAGATTTTCCTTTCCAAATAATTATTTGTGAAATTTTATAGCTTATTTGTTAACATTTATCTTGATTATTTTTATCAAACAATTACCATAACATAAATATGAATTTCACATAAACAAAAAGAGCACAAGATATATGTGATGGGCTTCTAAATTAGACATAAAATAAGGCCCATTTAATATTTCTTAGGTCCATCTACCTTCCTTATGCACATAAAAGGATATATTAAATCTCTCCTTCTACACTTAATAATATTTCTTATGCTTTAATATGTTCTTAGGAAGGATGAAAGTTAGTTGCATGCTTTTGCCTAATATTAGTTATTTTTGTAGAATATTGTGAGAATATTTGACACATTATACATATTTGGAGAAGGAGATGATTTAGGGACTTTCTCCCTGCCACTGGAAGATCAGGATTGGAAAATAAATGAGCACAACATCATGGAGAATAAATGAGCACAACATCAGGAAATTAGGGAGAAATCTTGAATAGATTCAAAGGGATTGTCCACCCTCCTTAACTCTCAAAGGCAGCCAAAGGATCCTCATGAGATCCCCCTCCAGCAATTCGAATTCTAGAGGCAGCCAAGCAACTCAAGACCAAGTGCACTAGAGCCATACTTCACTTGGAGTCTCCAGAAAATCGAATTCCAAGAGGCAGCCAAGCAACTGAAGACGAAGAGCACTCAATCTATGTTTACTTGGAGTCAAAGTGGACTCAATCACCATTTTCAAGGGAGCTGTTGGCAGCTTCCCTGTAGAATAAATAGAGCAGAGCTAGAGCTAGGAAGGATTTAGTTAGTTAGCCAGTGGATTGATTCTAGTCGATTCCATTTAGAACTTACTTTTGCTGCAAGATATTAGGCTTTTGTTGTTAAGACCTTCGGGATGTAATAAGACTGTATTCTTAATATAGTGAGTATTCAGATCACTTTCTATTGATCTAGTTCCAGAGAGTTGGGCTCGAGGGTTAGGGCCCAACCCATGTGCCTCAGCTTCTCCGTTTTTTTCATTCTTTCCTTTCTATAATTTAGCTAGTTTTGTTTCTACAATTTATTTAGTTTTATTCTTGAACCTACAGCTAGCTTCTGATAGTTTCATTGGTGTTTAGTCTTTGCTTCCAGATTGTTTTTGTAATTCTTCATTTTCTTACGAGAGTAAGAGAGTAGAGGAAAAATTCAAAAGTTGTGGTCAAGCCTTCCCCTCTCATCTCTTTCAATAGAGCTCGAGTAGGATTGACCTCTTGGCCAAAAACAAACTGCTTTCTGTTCACTATTTTATCACGCATTCTTTTCTGTTTTCCTGTGCATGAATCTGCAGATTTGTTTGCAGGAATTAATTTTAACACCCCATAGGAGCTATGTGGCGCCTTTCTGCTTTGATTTCCATCTCTGTCTTCACGGCTGAACACTGCTCTTACGCTTCCATTCCCCTCCTTTTCTTCTCATTTTAACATTGTGCTTACCCTTTGTCCTAACGCACTTAAGCCCTTCAAGCCTTCTTTCTTTTCTTTTCCCCGTTCAAGGTTGCCTTACCCTTTTTATGCAAAACACGTGAAAAACCATTCAAACCCATTAGAACATGAACTCCGCCTTTGCTCCTCAAATCTCCTGCCACTGTACATCGCAATCGCATTTCACAAATTTTCTCTTTCTCCCTTAACACTCATCGTTGTTCTTTGCGATTGTGATATTGTGAAATCGCATAATCGTACTTCGCACCATTTACCTTTTATCTTTAACACTTACTACTGATTCTTGCGATTGCGATATTGCAAAATCACACTTACCGTTTACCTTTTCTCCCTTAACACTTACCGTCGGTTCTTGCGATTGCAATATTGCGAAATAGCGCCCCGCCATCGGTCCCACCGCCACATCACCATCGCAAATCGCACTTTGCATCCTTTAGCTTTTACCCTTAACACTTACTGCTCGTTATTGCGATTGCAATATTGCGAAATCGCAAATCACATAGTTTAACTTTTCACATAACACTTACCACTCATTTCGCCGATGTGATAACACCGTCATGTCACTCGTCGTACTTCGCACTTTGCAAAACTTACCACATCATAGATCGCAGCCTGCAAATTTTACCGTGTCGCCAATTGCACTTCGCACATTTTATTTCATTCTTGTTAATCCTTACCACTATCCCTTTAAACTTGCAAAGTTGTGATTGTGACATCGCACATCACAACTTTTGTCCTCCATCGCACTTCGCCATCGCATTTTTGAGTTCTGTCCACTCCAAAGTGATTTCTCACGCTATCATAAAGTTTTATAAGGGTTTAACCCCCTCTTTCCGCTTCCAAACCTCGTTTCATGTGTTAAAACCCCCATTAGCCTCTTTTAGACCCTTTCTTCCCTCCAAGCTGCAAATTAACTCTTTTTAATTATAATTAAGTCATGGATAGCCTAGTTGCATGGATAGAAGCATGGTAGATAGACCATAGGATAATTAGAGTGCATTTGGTCATTTGGCCAAGTTAAGTGTGGTTTAGGATTATTTGTTTTCTGCAAATTAAATTATTGTCCTTCCTGTCATTTCTTTTCAGCAATTTAATTTAGTTTCATATAGTCATTTCCTTCCTACATATTAATTAGTTCCATTTTTGTCATTTCCTTTCTACAATTTAGTTTAGTTTCATTGAGTGTGACAGACTTCACTAAGAACCCCTAGAAGTAGCACCCTCTTGTAAAGCAGAAGAGGATGACATGAACAGAATGCATCTACTATGTATATAGCACTATCACCTCAAAGTTTGTACAAACCCCAGGTTGATAATGTAAAGTAGGACAGCCCCTGGGAGTTGCAGAACTCTTGGTGCAATACAAGGGCTCACCACTTTTTGGCGCTGTTGTCGGGGAGGTTTCTAGTAGATGCTTTGATTCTGTTTTAGCATTATTTTCTGATTTCCTTTTCATGTTGTTTCCAAAATATTGAAAAATAAAAAAAAATCAGATTTTCATGCCTCGTGGCAGTAGGGATACTTAGAATCTTTTTTTTTTTAAATTACTTCTCCAATACCAACCCCCCCCCCCAACTTGACCATGTAGTGCAGTAAGAAACACATCACCATACACTATTGAAGGAAGAAGAGATGGATGGATATGATGACAATGAAGAATATCTTATTGGGTTTCCCATTCAAGATATGGACATACCTATGAAGAACATCCCTCCATCTTTCCTTCCCAACTTCCATGGTATGAGGACAGAGGATCCAGAAACATTTCTCTTTGAATTTGAGATACCTTGTAGGTCTTATGGCTACTTATCACACACTCAAAAATTGAGATGTTTTCCTGCAACCGTTTGAAGGATAAAACTCTTAAATGGTTCATGAGTCTAGGTATTAATTCAATAAGATCATGGAATGATATGCAAAAGATATTTCTATAAAAATATAAAGATCGTGATCTTAGAGAAGAAATTTTAAGAATGAACCAAGAAGAATATGAGAGCCTTAAGGATCTAATAGAGAGGTTTATGTATAATGTTAAGAGGGAAAATTTGCATCATCTAGTATTTGACACACTAAAAACCCTCTTACTTAGAACAATTAGGGATGAGTGGATTGATCTCCTTAATCTCATGAGTAGAGGATATGTATACCAATTTTCATTTGAAGAAATTTGTGAAACATGCAAGCGTATATCAAGAGGGAGGGAAAGAATAAGTAAATCAACATCAACATTGGTAAGGCAAGATGAAATTGGAAATTTGCTTGATAACTTTCAAAAAGAAATTCTTAGAAATCTAAGTGAACAAGTAGAAATGTTAAGAATGAAAAATGAGCAAAAAGAATATGTTGATATTTTTGTTATCCATGAATAATCATATGCTACTAAATGTTGTTCATCATTCCCCAGGTTTAAAGAAGTTTACCAAGAAGAAAATGGAGCAAGGCAATCACCAAAGAAGCTATGTTATGTAGCTCCAAGGATTCCCTGGAAACCTAGTCAATTTGATATGATGCAAGGATCCACTTCACAATTTCAAGCTTATTCACATCAATCTCAAACTAATTGGGATACACTCCCTCCTTGGCAACCTTGGCCGGCTCACCCCCAAAACCAATCTTGGCAACATGTTTGGCAAGGTTCATATTGGGAAAATCCATAATATCCTCAATATTTCACTCCATATCCTCCATAACCAACTCCATGCTATCCCTACCATCCACCTCCACCACAACCACAGCCTCAACCACATCCATCTCATATATCCACCCCCACTCAACTATCTGTACCACCATTTCCAAACCCACACCATGAAGTATCTCAGCCCACTTACAATGTTGAGGTACAACACTACCAAACATATCCTCTTGATCTAAATGGTCAACATCTTAGTTCAAGAAAGGTATTGCAAAGAAGATATTTTCTTAATGTCATTGAAGGACAACATAAAGAAGAAGAAGATACGAATGAGGAGATCAAAGAATCAAGGGTTGCACTTGATGGAGAGAGATATCAGAATCAGATGTTGAGAAAGTTCCCTCATGTTTACTAGCATTTCCTCCATGTGTTCAAGAGAAAAATCAGTAAAATATGAAGATTTGAATGTCATGATAGAAGAGGACATCCAAGGTGATCCAACTCAGCAAGTGAACCAGGGGCATCACAACTATATTGACATATGGTTCCAAATAGTCATTAAGCTGCAACAGCACACTCTTCTCCAACAGCACTTGATACAATCCCAGTCAAAGCAATTCATCTCTCATATTCAGGTACATGTCAGAGCTTGTATTCCAAGTGTGCACCTAATTTTATCTGTCATCTTGATGTGTACATGGCTCCATTGGACGTATTCCTATACTTGAAAAAGGTTTTGTTTTTTTCAAGTAGAGTAGGAAAGTGAAAAAAATAAAAATAAAAAGGGAAAGAATAAAATCTCATATGAAAACCTCTTTGAGGCATCTAAGATTGGTTCATTGATTAAAAACCTCCATGACGCGGTCACTGGGTTGAAAATAAATAAATAAATAAAATATCCTAGGTGAAAACCTCCTTTGAGGCGCCCAGGGAGACCTTCTAGTTGAAAACCTCATGGAGGCAGCTAGTAGGCCTTAAAAAAAAAATGCATTTCTCCATGTATCTCTCTCTGATGAATGCAGGTGCTCTCCAACCTTTGCAAGCAGAAAAAAACAATTTGGCACAAAAATAAAATTTGGTCAACACTTCAGTCAAAGCTATTCAAACTTGGACTTTCTCCTCCTATGCTCAGACGCTCCAAAAGGACCTCAAGCAGATTATCAAATGCAGCTTCAGAACCACCAAAGACAGCTTCAACAGCCATATCAGCAGCAGCTTCAATGTCACATGAAAAAACAAATCAATGGTAAGGCTCAGGGATGCAATCATCTAACCCTTTCTTCAAATCTATTTTAGCTACATTAGAAAGTGTGAGAAGGAAAGTTTTTTTATATAACAAAAATCAGTAGCAGAGCAACCTCAGCCTTATCTAGCAACTAGCCTCACTTTTTCCACCAAGAAAAGGAACAAGGAAAAAGTAAAAAGGACTTGAGAAAGTGGGAAGTAAGCAACTCGTTGTAATAGAGGACAAGGAGTGCCAAGGGGTAACCAAGGGTGAACTCAATTCACAGAAGAAAAAAAAAACTGTGAATTTACTTTGCATGCAATAAAAAGTAAAAAGAAAAAAAGAAAAGAGAGAAAAAAAATCCAAATAAAAGGTGGATCCACCACCTCTTGGCATGCAAAACAGATTTACTTAAGGCATCTGGGACCTCCATGAAGCACCTACAAGAATAATTTCAGCAAGAAGATTAGCATAAGAGCAGCGCATGGGCCAATAAAACAGAAAATGAAATAAGCCAGCATGCAAGAAATACCGTAAGGCAGGGAGGATGAATAGGTTGCTCAGAGGATGAGAAACAGTTTCAGTAGGGGGGGTGATGATAGGCCTCTAAATTAGACATAAAATAAGGCCCATATAACCTTTATTAGGCCCATCTACCTTCCTTATGCACATAAAAGGATATATTAAATATCTCCTTCTACACTTAATAATATTTTATTATGCTTTAATATGTTCTTAAGAAGGATTAAATGTAGTTGCATATTTTTGCCTAATATTGGTTATTTTTGTAGAATATTATGAGAATATTTGGTAGATTATATAGATTTGAAGAAGGAGATGATTTAAGGACTTGCTCCCTGCCACTGGAAGATCAGGATTGGAGAATAAATGAGCACAACATCAGGAAATTAGGGAGAAATCTTGGAGATATTCAAGGGGATTTTCCACCCTCCTTAACTCTCAAAGGTAGCCAAAGGATCCTCATGAGATCCCCCTCTAGCAATTCGAATTCCAGAGGTAGCCAAGCAACTCAAGACCAAGTGCACTCAATCCATACTTCAATTGGAGTCTCCAGCAAATCGAATTCCAAGAGGCAATCAAGCAACTCAAGACGAAGGGCACTCAATCTATGTTTACTTGGAGTCAAAGTGGACTCAATCACCATTTTCAAGGGAGCTGTTAGTAGCTGCCCTATAGGATAAATAGAGCAGAGCTAGATCTAGGAAGGAGTTAGTTAGTTATCCAGTGGATTGATTCTAGTCGATTCCACTTTATTCTTCGATTCCATTCAGAACTTTTGCTGCAAGCTATTAGGCTTTTGTTGTTAAGACCTTCGGGATGTAATAAGACTGTATTCTTAATGCAATGAGTATTTAGATGACTTTCTATTGATCTAGTTCCAGAGAGATGGGCTCGTGGTTAGGGCCCAACCCATGTGCCTCAGCTTCTCTGTTGTTGTCACTATTTCATTTTTGTCATTTAACTAGTTTTGTTTCTGCCATTTATTTAGTTTTATTCTTGAACTGCTAGCTAGCTTCTGATAGTTTTATTGTTGTTTAGTCTTTTCTTTTAGTTTGTTGTTGTATTTATTCATTTTCTTACGAGAGTAAGAGAGTAGAAGAAAAATTCAAAAGTTGTGTTCAAGCCTTCCCCTCTCATCTCTGTCAATAGAGCTCGAGCAGGGTTGACCTCCAGGCCAAAAAAAAATTGCTTTATGTTCATTGTTTTATCACGCATTCTTTTCTATTTTCCCGTGCATGAATCAACAGGTTTGTTTGTAGGAATTAATGTTAACACCCCAAAGCAGCGTCGCGGCGCCTTTTCCCTTCGATTTCTATCTTTTTCTTCATGGCTGAACACTGCTCTTACGCCTCCATTCCCTCCTTTTCTTCTCATTTTAACATTGTACTTACCCTTTGTCCTAACGCACTTAAGCCCTTCAAGCCTTATTTCTTTGCTTTTCTCCCTTCACGGTTGCCTTACCATTTTTATGAAAAACACATGAAAAACCATTCAAACCCATTAGAACGTGAAATCCACCTTTGCTCCTTGAATCTCCCGCCACCATACATCGCAATATCATTTCAAAACTTTTCCCTTTCTCCCTTAACACTCACCGTCGTTCTTTGCAATTGTGATATTGTGAAATCGCAAATCGCACTTCGCACCTTTTACCTTTTACCTTTAACACTTACCGCCGGTTCTTGCGATTACGATATAGCGAAATTGCAAATTGCACTTCGCATTGTTTACCTTTTCTCTTTTAACACTTACCATCGGTTCTTGCAATTGCGATATTGCGAAATCGCGCCCCGCCGTCAGTCCCACCGCCATGTTGTCATCGCAAATCACACTTCGCATCCTTTAGCTTTTACACTTAACACTTACCGCTCGTTCTTGGGATTGCGAAATTGCAAATCGCAAATAGCACAGTTTAACTTTTCTCATAACGCTTACCGCACATTCTGCCGATGCGATAACTCCACCACGTCACTCATCGCACTTTGCACTTCACAGAACTTACCAAATCGCAGATCGCAGCCCGCAACTTTTACCGCGTCGCCAATCGCACTTCGCACATTTTAGTTCATCCTTGTTAATCCTTACCGCTATCCCTTTAAACTTGCGATCACAACTTTTATCCTCCATCACACTCTGACATCGCATTTTTGAGTTATGTCCGCTCCAAAGTCATTTTTCACGCTATCATAAAGTTTTATAAGGGTTTAACCCCCTCTTTTCGCTTTCAAACCTCGTTTCGTGTGTTAAAACCCCCATTAGCCTCTACAAATTAAATTAGTTTCCTTCCATTCATTTATTTTCATCAATTTAATTTAGTTTCTTACAGTAATTTCCTTCCTGCACATTAAATTAGTTCCATTTCTGTCATTTCCTTTCTACAATTTATTTTAGTTTCATTGAAGTGTGACAGACTTCACTGAAAACCCCTAGAATTAGCACCCTCTCGTAAAGCAGAAGAGGATGACATGAAAAGAATGCATCTGCTATGTATATAGCTCTGTCACCTCAAAATTTGTATGAACCCTAGGTTGATAAAGTAAATTAGGGCATCCCTGGGAGTTGCAGCACTCTTGGTGCAATACCAAGGCTCACCAATAGGCTCCGAGCCAAAGCAAACCTCTCCAAGGGGAAAACCCAGAAAAATCTATTCTTATAGAATAAAATCAAATGAGATATCCAAGACCCTTTCACCTTCTAGAAGCTAAGTCAAACCCTCCTTCAGCTTTCAGCGCAAATTTCAGCCTTTCTCTTTCTCAAAAAAAATATAGATATTATGCTCCAAATTGTGTGTCCAAAATGAGCTACAACTTTCCAGAGGGGTGCGAATAAAAAATTCCTTTGGGGAAGAGCCTACATTTCATGAAGGGCCGACTTGACTTATAGAAGGAAATTTTACCCAAAATACATAATTAAAAATTATTTTTCCTTTTTCTTTACAATAAGTCCACATAGGACTTTGACTCCTTGGCTCATGAAAACCTAGAAGCATGAAGAACATGCTTATCTAGGAAAATAATAATAATAGAAAAAAAAATTTCTTCTTTTTCTTTTTACATAAAATATAAAATGATATAGGTACAAATACCATTATGAAGACCGAACTTAGTTACATTTCCAACACTAATATGGAGAGGAGAGTTATAATTGTAGTTGTTTAGTTTCAGATCAAAGATTGGCCCGTTGATATGGTTGTGTTATAGGGGTTTTATTGGAGGATATTTGGTTATAGCTTCAATGCATGTGTTTTATATGGTTGCATGAGCTTTTATTGATGGTTGGGTGTGTAGAATAGATTTTCATTTTGTGTTGTTGTAGGGTTTGAAGAGTTTTTTGCTGCATAGTTTGGTTTTTATTTCCATATTAGTTTTGAGGGTTCAGTTATCGTATTCAGATTTATTTTTGTATTGATAGAGTTATTTTTTAGAGTGAGGATGCATGAGGATTGATGTGTGGTTTGGATATTTATGTTGTTGGCTATTTATGTTGATGTTTTTTATTGTGTCTTATTGTTAGGGTTTGATAGAAAAACTAAGTATGTTGAGCATAGTGTCTTGGGGACCCACTCTGAAATTTTGAAACGAGGTCCACATAGAATTTGTGGAGGAGTGGCCTCTGGAAAGTGGTGGCTTACTAAGTTGGAGCAGTGATTTCATGCTAGTGGTGGCAAGAAACAATATTGTGGGAGTGGTCACTTCCACCCAGTAGTGGATGGATAATAGTTGGTGGTGGCCAACTAACTATGTTTTGGGATCGAGTCTCCTAGCTAGTGGTGGCTATCCAACTATGTTTGAGGTCGTATCTCCTAGCTGGTGGTGGCCAAAAATCTATGTAAAAGATATCATTTGATTGACACATAATAGAATATTCAAAGAAGTGCAACATCAACACTATGGTTTTCTCCCGTAAGGGTTTCCACCAGATATATTTTTGTTCTCATGTGTATGATTGTTGTGTTGTGCATTATTTCTATTATGGTTGTTTTTGTTTAGCTTCTAACATGATTGTATGCTTATGTGTTGATATACTAATGTGTTGATGGTTAGTTAACGCATGAATCAGTTGAAGTTAATATTCGTAAAAATTGTTCATAAGTAACACTATTGATTCACCCCCACCCCCCTCCTTAGTATTGCTTAACTAACAGGGTTTTGAAAGGCACATAACTTACAATTGGCATAAATTTTGATTGGAAAACCTACTTTTTGTGATTCAAAATTTGTTCTAAAGAGAAAAAAGAAGATAATATTCATTTACACACATGGATCATAAGGGTCTTCAAAAGCAACTTTACCAATTAAACCTATTGAAAGTTCAACATGACTCATGAAGATAAAAAATATGTCCAACACAAGGTATCCAAGTTGGAAAGATAATTGTCACATGTGAAAATATCAGTAAAAAATATGGAAGGACTTCTCTTAGACAGACTTCCTAAAAAATATATGGATATCCTAGGAAATCATGCAAATAAGGAAAATAATTGCATTGAAACTCAATCACATATGGGGAGTATTTTATCAAAATTGGAGAACAAAAAATTTGAATCACATAACCAAAGTCCCAATATTCCAATCCAAAATCCAAATCATTGGGGCTTTAAGTCAACACCAAGGAACTACTTCATTTTGAAGATCAAAATGTGGAAGTTTGTTGGTAACAATACTATAACATGGATATTACAAATGGAGAAAACATTGATCTACACCAAATTACAACCTTACAAAGGTTAAAATTACATCCATGTGTCGATGGTTGGTACAAACAAGGTTCATTATCACACAATTATATCTAGAGTATCTAGAATATTTGAATATCCACTATAGGATAAATAATATTTTTATACAAAATGTTTGAATACAAGTGATATGATATGATGATTGGTTGTACAATTAAGGCCCCATATCTATACCTACGTGGGATGCCCTTTTTTTGAATGCAGTTCATGGACTGCACATATCGGTTACCGTTATTTCGACAGAAAAATTGTTCCGTGAAGAACCACTGAAAGGGATCACTTCCCATTGGCTTATTAATGGATTCTAACCCTAAAACCGTCGAGGATAATTAACCTTGTGAGCTCGCAATAGCAAGGTGCTTTAATGACAGGAACTCAACCAATTGAGCTAACCCTCAAGGCTAAGCATGATGCCATTTCATGAATGGTCATGTCTTTTACTCATGTCCTTTCAAATACCAATTGTCATTAATTTTTAATGATTAATTATGAATTATTTATTTATATTAGTAATATATTTATTTTCATAACACTGCTCTCGCCTTTTGAAATGCCTTATCCTCAAAGGAAATCAAAGAAAAGGCTTAATATATATTTTTTTTTTGTCTCGCAATTTATTCGCATCTTTCTGACTCCTTGGAGTTATCTTCAAAGATGCAAGACGATATGTACTTCTAAGTTCAAAGAAAAATTTTCAATATGAAAAATGACCTAACCAACCCAATTCAATCTTCTATTGAACCTTGCACCTACTCGATATCATAAATGATTTGTTATCTTAAGATTCAATTGTGTTGACGTTAATATTCTTTGGGACACAAGTTATTTGTTCTCATCCTAAATAATTTGGTTAAGCTGACTAGTTGAGATGTCTGCTCTTATGATTTTGGTGTTTATAAAGATTTTGTGTGGCCTTATTTTCTATTATCATGTTTGTGTCCCTTTCTTGTTTTTCTTCAAGTATATTATTAACTTCATGCATAGATGTTGCTTTGTATATTGTGGAAACTTCATTTGGTATTTTCATCATCTATATAGAAACATTCAAGTATGTCTTCATTTTGATTGGATGGAAATCCTTCTAAATCATGATATTATTTAGATCAATATTCTTTTACTTTCCACTTCTGTTTGGATGAGTTGTTCTACTTTATTTTCCAATGTTTGTTTATTATCCTTAAGTTTCTTAATTTGAGTGAACATATTTTGGTTATGATGTTGGAGACGTGAAAGTTCTTCGCCTTATAATTTATTGACTTTATTTTTTAATGTTCTAATTTCTTCCAACAACTTTTGATTAAGGTTGTTTGAGTGAGATTTTCTTCGTCTTGATCTGATAAGTTTCCATTGAGCTTCCTTTTCTTCTTCTAAGTTATGCTTCGTAGCTTCAGACTTCCTAACTTGTGTAAGTAGTTTATGCCTGTGATATTTTGAGTAAAATATTTCATTGTCCTTTTCTGATGATTCTCTGTAAAACATATCCTTAAGTTATTTGTATTTTTTGTTTTGGTACCTTCTTGCTTTATTGAAACTTTGTGAGTTCATCTTTTAATTTTTTTGTTTGTATTTGTGGATTAACTTGATATTCTTCCATAATAAATAATGTCTCACACATTAGACAACATTGCTTGCAATTTTTAAGAATAAGTCAATACTCAAATTTTGTTTCCCAAAAAAAAAATTTAGTAAAAAATGTGGACTTAAATATGAAATTCATAATTCATAATTTACTTCTTTTATTTATTTTTCAAATTTTATAAAAGTAATTTTTTTATATTTACCACACTTTGTCTCTATCAATAATCACTTAATAGATATGCCCTTTTTGACATTATTAAAAATATATATCACTCTTCCTTCTTTTTCAATATTTTTAACAATAACTTAATACTTGTGCTATTATATATAATGCACCCTCTTAAGTTAATTCTTATATATATATATATATATATATATGTGGGGTTAAATATATCTTTTTACACCCCTTTTTTCGAATTGGAATCCTCACGTATATACATATATTTTTATTTGAACCTCCATCCTAAATTTTTTTTCAATCTCGATCTTGTTTTCTCTCAGTGCCTCTTCCATTTTTCCTTATTTCATTTACTCATTTTATTCTTATTTGTTTATTTATTCATCCATTCCCCCTCTCCACGTTATATCTTTGTTCATCCTTATTATCTCTGTTGCAGGCAGTAGATATTCTGTTTGGATTTTTTATCAAATTAAAATTAGTTTGGGTTTGACCAAAAAAATTGCAAAAAATCTATAATTTAATAATACAGCTTGAAATTTACTATTGTTTTTTAGATAATTTTATTTATTTATTTTTAACATGATTGACTATGAATTTTAACATGTTATTGCTCCTTGCATAGATTTACTAACCATGAGTACAAAGGTTATGAAAGATTTAACTAACTCACTTGTTGTAGATTATACAAAATTTCCATTTTCATTAAATGTCGTGTCAAAAAGAAACCATTTGCAAACAGAAAATTTTATAACCTATACCAACTTGCATCTGAATAACCATTATTAAACATCAAACTTTCAATGTCACAGAGATCATTCACACGCAAAAAAAATTGTATTTAAAACTACCCACTTTTACTAGATGAGAGAGACTTCAAAATGTATTGTCCTGAGATTTTATTCCAAGATTTCTCAATGTCATAGATACTAATATGTGTCATCCACGGTCACATCCATCATATGTTGGCCAACTGTGGCACTATCTGCAATAGTGTTTGGGAAAACACATAGCAGCTTGGAAGCCAATGCATTTCCAGATCAACGTCTCTGGATTCGCAAGGGCAGTGCAATGCTTTTCTGTAACTTTACGCTCCACAGGACAATTTTGCTCAAACACTGAATGCATTTCACATACACCTCAAATGTCATTATCAATCATTATCATTAGGAAATTGATTAGAAAAATTTCCTAGATTAACTAATTTATTAGATAAGAGAATGTAAAAAAAATTCTAGATTAATTAATTTATGAGATAAGAGAATGTAGATTTCCACAATTATCATTATGTAGAAGATTGCTTAACAAAATTGTTTAGAAGATTTTAATCTTGTCTCATATTTAATATCATACCAATTTGTTTTAAGTTATTTAATATCATACTTTTTTTTGGTAATATTATTGTTTAATAATGATCAATTTGTTATAAATTTAAATAATACACTTTATATAGAAGTTGCAAACTTCATTCTATTGTCCAAATATCACACAATTCAAAACCAATATTTTTAATGATAAAAAACTCTTTTTAGATTTTTAAAAATATGAATAAATTAAAATTTAATTTTTTTAATTAAAAATTTTAATATAATATTTAAATTATTAATTATGAGAATAAGTTTCCATCGAATGAAAAAAAAAAAACAAAAAATCAACATAAAAAGTCCACTTCAACTTTGTCTTTTTAAATTATTACATTTTGTTTTATCCATTTTCCCTTCTTTTATTTTTTTAATATATAACACTTAAATTATTATTATCTCTTCGAGTATATATTGCACTTGGTTCTCTTGATTCTTTTACCTTAATTCCCTTTCTCTTCTTTCTAATTTTAATTTTATTTACCATATTCATTTAACCCTAAATTATTTTTTATTCTTAATTTATTAATTTAATGAATTATTAGATTGAAATATGTACCTTTTGGCTTGACTTTATTCTTTAACGGCTAATTTGATTAACTTATTATTTACCATAGCTTTCATTTATTTTATTCTATTCAATTGTTTGTTTAATTAAATGATTTTTTATTCTTAATTCAATGAATTATTAGATTTAAATATGTAACTTTTGGCTTGACTTGATTTTTTAACAGTTAATTTTATTAATTTATTATCTATTCTTAATAGCTAATTGAAATTTGTTTTTATTTAATGTTTATTAGTAATCGTTTGTTGTCATTTTTATTTTTGGTCTTCGATAATAATGTGTGAAGTGTCCACCCGAAACGTCGAACAAATAAAAGTCCTATACAGAAATTTTTTCGAAAAATCTCTACAAAATAAACAATTTTATTTGATATCTTATAAATGTCTTGTAATAAAACCTTTATAAAAATATTTAAAACCTTTTAACTCTTATTATTTTAAAACCTTGATTTTATATATATATATATATATATATATATATATATATATATATATATATACTCCCTTTACTTTATAGTTGATACCTACAATATATTTAATACCCATTTTCATATTTGACCATGACTTGCCAAGCTTATGGAAAGTCATGTCACATGGTGTATGAATTTTAATAGTCTTACAATCCACAATACCCGTGATTTTTGAATTTAATAGAGATTATTAACTTGAGTCGACAATTGTTGGCTCTATAATGGTTTTTTGTGTTGAATTCAACTTCCTATTACTAAAGAATAGTTTTATAGGTTATGGCTTTATGTGTTACTGGTCTTCTTGTCGGGAAATGAGACCAGTAACACGGGTTTAGAGTCTTGAGATTAAAAGTATCCCACTTGAAAAAAATTATAGACAAAAACCAAAAATTGTTCCAGGGAGCATGAAAATCCATGAGAGCATCAACATGAGAGCTTTGTTTTCTAGAGTTGATACAACTTAAGCAAAACAAAAGAGCAATGAACATTATAGCTATAACATACTAATTATGAAACCCAAGGACCTGCGGAACATTTGGAGTCGGCCATGGGTGCCCAACCTTTCCATCGTAGCCAATGTGAGCCAGAATAACCACGCTCCTGTAGCGCTTCCCCAACGACACCACTATCACCAGTAACCATTCCCGGACCACGGTACTCAACTACGAGAAAATATTTGGAGTTTCCCATAGGTGCTCCACCATGCAACCAATGAGAGTTGTTGTGACTCCTTCCTGCCTCTACAACAAATCCCTGTGATTAACTTCCTCTTTGGCTCCCTTTTTTGTTACCACTAATTGTTTTAGTGATTAAATTCCTCTTTAGCTCCCTTATTTTCTTCCCTTTTTTGGTGTTTTTTTGCCGATCACAGCTAGTCGATGTTAAATAGTGTTGAATTTAGCATTGACATAAATGCCCAATTTAACCTCTTCTTCAGCTCATGATGTAGCTTCATATATAGCTTATTATGTAACATCTTATTTTTCTCCTCATTATTACATTGTTTTTAGCGTCCACTTTAGCTTCATTTTTAACTTCATTTTTATCTTTTATTTTAGCTTCCTACTTAACATCCTATTTTGGTCCTCGTTATGGAATTGTTTTTATCGTCCACTTTAACTTCCTTTTTAGCTTATGTTTTAACTTCCTGTGTAATGTCCTATTTTTCTCATCGTTATGGCATTGTTTTCAACATCCACTTTAGCTTCTTTTTCCTCTTCTTGTTTATTGTCCTATTTTTCTCCTCGTTATGGCATTGTTTTTAGCGTCCACTTTAGCTTCCTTTTTAGCCACGCATGAAATATTGTACAACATTGATCTGGTCACTTTCTATGTCCAACCATATGTCATCATAACGGTAATCCAAGGCAAGTACATTTGATTTCCATTTACTTCCAGGATTTGGATTTAAGGGATGATATGAATTTTTCTGTTACACATGCTGAGGATGACTTTTATAATTCATTTGGGGGGAGGAGTGTACCATATATATTGTACGATACACTATAACTATACCCCAATTTGGTAATTACCATGTGGCTGACACACAACACACTTATCCTAATTCATTAATTGTCCATTATCGCCTTTACTCTTGTTGTCATTTATGAAAAGCAATGTGACTACTTGGAAATCACTCTTGGTAGTTGTCATTGATGATGAAAATCCCAAATTCAATGAAAGGGTAACTTTAATTATTCCTTTCCCATTGCCAAATTTCATTCAACTGATATTTTCTACCCTAGCAAGTGTTTGTATCTACCAAGTGTTTCCCTATAACAGTCTTTGAGCAGTAATAGTCTTTGAAACAACCATGGGAGGTTTTATAGTCTATCATGCACCAGACTCCATTGATGCGCTACTACACCATCCAAAATCCCTATAAATATTTAGGAATGCAAGGTGGATATTCTACTTTGATAAGTTGTAAGGTTTCAGAGAAAAAATTGCTATGGAATTCACACAGGATTTGCAAGAGCATCATTGAGAAGTTAGAGGCTTCATAATTGTTTTTATAGAGAACATAATTTCCAGGGTGATAGGTTTACCTCAAACAAGGGCTCGTTGGTTTTCTAGGAAACTAGAAGTTCCAATAGTTAGGGAAACATTTTTATAGCCAAGAGAGGAAGTAAGGAGCAAGGGGAGAGGTATTGATAAAACATCCCTTCCTCACCCTCGCAATTATGTGGATTTCTTTATTCAAAAGTTCATTACTTGTGAGGGACGTTCTCAGACAATATCCAACTATCATTTTCAGTTATTGGTACATATTTGTAATGGACAACTAATAAATATTATGTATTATTTGCTAAAATATTTACAACATATGGCAGAGGCGGTGTGTATGGAAAAACATCTAAAGACCTACTTGAACAACCATGAACCATGAGCTCATCAACTTAATCATAATTCATTCACTGCAACAACATGGAGGCACATGGATTGGTTTATTAGCAAAATAACATGCACCAACCATTGAAATGGAGGAAAGTGAAGGTGAAGAACATGAGGTAAGTGTTGAAAAAACACCAGGAGATAAAGAAGTTACACCTCCCAAACAAAATAGAGCAACTATACTTCCTAGACAAAGAAGAGGTGTTTAACCTCCTACATCTCGTCGCAAAAACCTTAAGATATGGAGTTCCATAAGAACATCTGTCAGTAAATCCACTAAAGGAAAGAGCACACACTAATGAAACTGTGGATATATTCAGTGAAAAATCTTAGGATAGTTATTATTGATTCCCTATTGAGGAAGAAGGGCCTGAGGTAGAGACAACTGAAACAAGGGCACCTAGAACAACGTCAGTTGAAGCAAGGGTTCCTAAAATAGAAATGTCAGGGGAATCTAAAGAAGTACCTAAAAATATATATTCATGTACAAATTGTGGTGGAAAAGAGGAAATTGAAAAAGCCATTGGGTGGAAATAATTCTAAGAAGAGAGTGTGAGAAATTGTTACACCATTATCTACGCAAATATATGAGAAATGCACTGATACAACGAAGTCGAAGGAGTCTGAGGGATAACAGAATGAAGATAAAGAAGAATAATTTGTTAAAGAATCTACCCCGACACTTGAAGATCATGTTGTTCCACCTTAATCAAAGGAAATTAAGGAACAAAATAAAGAGAAAAAACTCAAAAAGGAACAAGAATATGTCTCTTTACTGGGTAATTTTGAATTGACCTCCTTATTCAGCAAATTAATAAATTAAAGGACAAAAATGAGAATTTAAGGAAAAAGTTTACCATGTTTAAAGGAAAACTTTAGTCTAGAAAACAAAATGGATTAGAAACACTGGCAGAAGTGGTAGAAGTAATGTCACTTAGATTATGTAATGGATGTAAGCAGTGTTAGAGGAGGCAAATTGTGAAAGGCTAACCATTATTTTGGTTGAAATTCAAGTTGGAGAGAAAGATGAATAACTCCAAATCATTATTCTACGAGAACTTGTTGAAGATGTTATTGTTACATAAGAACCAATAGCAGAAGCAGAGCGAGATAGAGATGTTGGGATGTGAAATCATGCAAATATGAACATGCAGATACTTAAGTTGGGGGAAGATGTTGGGACGTCAAATTGGCATCTCTTTGCACTCATTTTCCTACCTTTTCTTTACCATTTTTTATTCTCGATACCATACCTTGCCATTGTAATAATAATTATCAACCTACGTATGTCTCTTTGTAATATTCCCAATTAGCAACAACTAATTGGAAATATTAATTTTGTTCAGTTTTTTACTTTCTAATGTTAGTCAGTCAATAAAGGGGGTGATGGGACCCATAACCCACACTTAGGATATAATAATTCCCTATATTCACTTAGGAAAATATTAGTTGGAAGTGTGGGACCTAGGAGAGCCAAGTGACGGCGCAGGGAAGGGGTAGCATGGAGGCAACGTGGACTAGGTAGCATAGTGGCAGCATGGACCAGGACAGCGTAGTGGCAAGGACAACGTGGCCAAGGAGGGACAGCGCAGATGAGTGGGGCCCAAGGGGGGGAGCTAGGCTCTCAAGCATAAAATGGAGAGGAGGCTCACCATTCAGTCATTCTATTATGCATCTTCTAATTTTCTGTCTAATTTAGACATTGAGCTCGCTTTTGTTGTTGAGAAAAGTCTGCAAGTGTTGTTCAGCACACAAGTGTCTCCAAGCAGAGATCCCAACCTCAGCCTCGGGGGACTTCGAGTGCCCTCTCAAGTGAGGAGATCCACCATTTTTTTCAAGGCTTAACATTCAACATCCTTCAGCCAGGAGCATGCAGTCACTTAGACAGCGCAGTCCCTCTAGGAGATTACGCAATATTGAGAGGAGGCAGCACCAGGAGAGAAGGGATATTGTAGATTTCAGTTCGGGAGTATAGTGAAGGGATCAGCCCTTCACAAATCATTTCTACAGTAGGATAAGGCCATCAGTTGCAGTCTATCAGTTCAAGGCCAACATACTCACGTGGAGTGCGTGATTTTCCAAGGGAGGTCAATTTTCGGGGTCAACCATTCCGGGATTCCTTCCTGGGTTTTCCGGGTTATTGGAGGAGAGCTTATATCCCGAGTTTCATATTTTTCTTAGCAAAAGAATAGCCCCAAGGAGTAGCTCCATTCCAATAGTAGTAGTAGTTCTAACAGTAGTAGCAGCAACATTTTCAAGAGTTACGCAATCATTGAGAGAGCATCCATCAGTGAGAGATTCTGAGAGTATTTCCAGCTTTCCTTGAGCAAGCCAAAGTGCCATCATTCTGATAACCTTTGTAGCTATTGTTATCTTTTATTTTATAATAAAATGGCTCAGTGTTTCTCCATATTTGTAGTGTTTTTATGATGTCTCTCTATTTTTTGTAGCTAGTTGTTTATGTTGTTTTATATTGTTGTATATTTCCTATTCAGAATATTGCAATGGTATAAGAGCTCATAGACTTGGCTTGGTCTGTGGAGAAGATAAGTCTATGACACTGGCAGGAAAACCATATATCACTTACCGGGGAAGAAAGTACAAGAGCCAAGAGCGAAGGCTCGAGGCCACTTTTGGAGATGGAGACTGTGTTCCAATGGTGGATGCAGAGGAGGAAGAACCTATGGCAGAGGAGAGAGATGAAGGTAATTATTTCGGGAAAATCCTCCTAAAATATCTGCAGGAGCTCTCGAGGAGGATAGAAGAGATGGGGCAAAATCTTACTGCAAACCATAGATAGCGCGAAATCCCAAGGGGTTTTCACATCGGTAAGGCATTCGGTACTTCCCATCACATACAGGAGCAACCCACAGTGCAGCAGGTAGTGTCACTCACTCCCCCACATTCTATGATAACCACATTCCTAAATACAAGCACCGGGATGGGAGGACCTCGGGAGCCAGAGCCGGTTCATATGGGGAATTATTTTGCAGAGTATCAGTCCTCTGGGTGAGATTTTGGTGAAGCTCTCACTTTTCATGATTTTTTCCAGCTCAATAAGGACAACAGATCCTGCAACCAGAACCGAGGTGGTGGGTACACTCATGGAGGTGAGCTGCAACATACGGTGGACAGGTCTTTTTTGCCAACGTTTGATGGATCCTCTAAATTCTTAGCGAAATATTGGGTGGAGAAGCTGGACATTTATTTCTAGTTGTATCATATGGCAGAGTGAGAGGCCATCAAGGTGGCAGTGCTGCACCTTGAGGGAGAGGCCCATGACTGGTGGTTCCATGGGATGGCCACGCTGGGTCACTCAGCAGTGATAGCGTATGCAGAGTTTACATGAAGTCTGGTGGAGCAGTTTGACCGGAAGGATCCAGAAGAGAATTTTGTTGAGTTGACCAAGATCAAGCAGACCAAGAACCCAAAAACTTGCATTTACGATTTCTTAAGGCTTTCACTAATGGTTCCCAACTTATTCTTATCCAGGAGGATCTACATGTTCATTAACGGATTGGCATAACCTTTGCGTGGGCTAGTCAGATCCCGCTACACTTCAGGATGTAGTTGGGAGGACCAGAGATTTGCAGGATGCTTTTCCCAGGACCAGAGCTCCTTTCCCCCAAAGACCGGCATTTCAACTAAAGGGGAAGGACATGAGAGTTCCACCTCCAAAGGGGAACCAAGGCTAGGGGCCTTTGCACAATGATAACCGGAGAGACTTGAGATGGAGGAAGCTATGCTTCACATGCCAGGAGCCATGGGCACTGGGTCATCGATGTGTCGTGGGGAAGGCACATTACATAGAGGTCTTCTACGATAGTGGGGCGGAAGAAGATTCTTATGAGGGGATAGAGACAGAGGCTAGCATTGTAGTGCAGAGAGGGGATCATCCACCACCTCCTACCCCAGGAGTAGGAAGAGCAGTTGTTGTACCCACAGGAGAAGTCCTTGCATCTTTGCAAGGGTTCTAAATTATTTAACACTGCATGTCTGTGGAACCATGCAGGGACAGCGTGTTTTAGTTCTAGTAGATAGTGGGGCCACTCACAATTTTATCGATGCCCAGCTAGTAGAGAGGAGGGGCATACAGACGGAGAGCTTTGATGCCTTCTCATTATTGGTATCGTGTGCTAGAACTATGCAGTGTGCCAAATACGTTCCAGAACTAGCCATGACCATGGGGACTTATACGATGATAGACCATTTTTTTGTGGTCGACATTCCAGACACCAATGTAGTGTTGGGAGTGCAGTGGTTGATCACACTGGGGAAGGTCACCACAGACTGGGAGACTTTGGAGATGGAGTGGACAAACTAGAAGAATAGTAAGCATGTGATGATCCGAGGCATGCATACATATCCTCCATAGACAGTTTTAGCACGCCGGATGGAAGATGACTTCCTAAATATAGATATAGAGTGGGTATTGGAGCTGCATATCTCAGAGGTAGGGGCCATAGGGCAGACATTTCACCCAGATGTGCATTTGATCTTGGACAGGTATGCCACGTTTTTTGGGGATATACCTCCAGGACAGCCACCGAATCGGGAGTTTGAGCACACCATTGAGCTTGAGCAGGGTATTTAGGTTGTGATTACCACACCCTATAGACATCCCAAAGCCTACAAGGATGAGATTGAGAGAGCCATTCATGATCTCTTAGCACTAGGACACATTTGGCCCAGTACTAGCCCATTTTCTTCTTTTGTTGTATTGGTGAAGAAGAAGGATGGCACACTAAGGATGTGCATCGATTACTGGGCTCTCAACAAGAAAATGATGGAGAATGGATACCCCATTCCATGGATTGATGGGTTTATGGATGAGCTAAGGGGATCGAAATTCTTCTCCAAGATTGATCTAAGGTTGGGCTACCATCAAATCCGAGTGAGAGACCAAGGTGTCCCCAAGATGGACTTCAGATGTCATTACGACCACTTTCAGTTTTTGGTGATGCCCTTCGGGCTTAAAAATGCACTAGCCACCTTCTAGTCCTGCATGAACCACATCTTCCGTGGTCAATTATGAAAGTCTATTATTCTTCGATGATATCCTCATATACAGCCGCACTTGGGAGGATCAATTATGGCACATTGAGGCTATATTGTGTAACTTGGAAGAGCAAAATTTCTACGCTAAGCTCTCCAAGTGCAAGTTTGGGTTGACAGAGATGTTTTATTTGGGGCATATCATTGGTGTGGATGGAGTGAGGGTCCACAAGGAGAAGATTCGGGCCATCCAAGAATGGTCGGAGCCGAAGAATGTGACAAAACTCTAGGGGTTTGTAGGCATCTGCACCTACTACCAGAATTTTTTCAAGGGGTTTTCCCAACTTACTGCACCCCTCACAGACCTTACCAAAAAGGGGGTATTCATTTGGACAGACACAGCGCAGAGAGCCTTTGACAGGCACAAGGAGGTGATGAGTAGCTGCCCGGTATTGGCTTTTCTGGATTTCATGCATCCCTTCATATTGGAGTGTGATGCTTCAGGAGAGGGAGTGGGTGTTGTTTTGATGCAGGGAGGCCACCCCATAGATTTCGAGAGTAGGAAGTTGTTGCTGCATGAGAGGTTGTATCTTATATACGACAAGGAGATGCTAGCCATTATGCATGCACTGGACAAGTTCCGATTTTTCCTAGAGCAGAAGCAGTTGTAGGAGAGGCAACAGAAGTGGGTCCATAAGATCCAGCCATATGAATTTGACATTGAGTATGTCAAAGGGAAGAATAGTGTGGTGGTCAATGCTCTATCCCGTAGACCAGTAGTGTTGTCTCTAATGAGCATAGATACAGATTGGAGGGCTCAGCTACTGGTGGAGTACTCCAAGGACTATTTTTCCTATGAGGTACTGGATGGCCAGATGACAGATGACAGGTACAGGGTGATGGACGAGGTTATTTACTTCAAGGAAAAGATCTTCTTGACTGGGGGTTCTCATCTCAAGGAGAAGATACTGTGTGCCTCCCATGACTCACCATTGTCGGGTCATCATGGATTCACGAAGACTTACAGGGCCATCAGGGAGAGGTTCTCTTGGAGAGGCCTCAAGGAGGAGGTACTCCAGCATGTCATGGAGTGCGGGGTATGTTAGAGGAACAAGAAGGATATGAGTCACCCAGCTAGATTACTACAGTCGCTTCCCATTCTGGAAGGAAAGTGGGAAAGCATTTCAATGGACTTCATCATTGGGTTGCCCACGGTGCAAGGAAAGGACTGTATATTTGTATTCGTTGATCGACTGACAATGTATGATCATTTTTTCTCCATATCCGTGCGGTACACAACAGCAGAGGTGGTAGAGTTGTTCTTCCAGGATGTTTTCAGATTTCATGGTCTCCCGAAGACCATAGTCAGTGACAGGGACAATCGTTTCCTCGGTGGGTTTTGGCAGGAGCTCTTTCATTTGGTGGGTACAGAGTTGACTCTGAGTACCAACTATCACCCTCAGATGGACAGGCATACAGAGATAGTGAACAAGTGGCTAGAAGGCTACTTGCAAAACTATGTGACGAGGCTGCAGAAGGCATGGTTGTGTTGGCTGCATTTGCGAGAATACTGCTACAACACCACTTTCCACGTGTCTATCGGTATGTCTTCGTTTTATGATTTGTATGGTTCTCATGCTCTGAATTTTTCTGATGTCATGTTTGCAGCTAGAAACGCCTCCAGGGCCAAGGATTGGATCCAAGAGAGTCAGGGTATACTCTGGGCTCTTAATGATAACTTAGCCATAGCAAAGAACCAGAAGAAGTTCTATGCTGATAGAGGACAGGTAGAGAGGCAGTTTGAGGTAGGGGACTTGGTCTACCTATGACTTCAGCCATACTAGCAATCCAAGCTGAAATAGAAGGGGGACGAGAAGCTCAAGCCCCGCTTCTATGGGCCTTACAGGATGGTCCGCAGGATAGGGGAGGTTGTGTATGAGTTGGAGTTGCCCACAGGTAGCAGGATTCACAACATCCTCCATGTATCATGCCTAAAAAAGGCATTGGGGCAGCAGGTGACTAAAACAAAGGAGATTTCTGCCTACAAATGATGAGGGGCATTTGGTGTTACAGGCAGAAGCCATCATTGACAACAGGGAGAGATAGCTAAGGAGCAAGAGAGTTAGGGAGTACTTGGTGAGGTGGAGGAATTTGTCAAATGAGGATGCCACTTGGGAGAGTGAGAATATTTTACAGCGTACGTCTTTGCATTTTCTTGAGGACAAGCAACATTTTTGCGAGGAGGATTGTAATAGTCCCAATTAGCAGCAGCTAATTGGAAATATTAATTTTGTTTATTTTTTTACTTTTTAATGTTAGACAGTCAATAAAGGGGGTGATGAGACCCATAACCCACACTTAGGAGATAATAATTCCCTATAGTCACTTAGGAAAATATTAGTTGGTAGCGTGGGACCCAAGAGTGCCAAGTGACAGCGCAGGGAAGGGGTAGCATGGAGGCAGCATGGGCTAGGCAGCACAGTGGCAGCGTGGGCCAAGACAACACAGTGGCAGGGACAGTGTGGCCAAGCAGGGCCAGTGCAGATGAGTGAGGCCCAAGGGGGGATATAGGCTCTCAAGCATAAAAGGGATATGAGGCTCACCATTCAGTCATTCTATTATGCATATTCTGATTTTTTGTCTTTAGACATTGAGAATTCTTTTGTTGTTAAGTGAAGTCTGCAAGTGTTATTCAGCACACGAGTGTCTCCGAGCGGAGATCCAAACCTTAGCCTCGGGGGACTTCGAGTGCTCACTTAGGTGAGGAGATCCACCATTTTTTTTCAGGACGCAATCAGCATCCTTCAGCCAAGAGCATGCAATCACTTAGACAGCGCAGTCCCTCTAGGAGATTACCTAGTCTTGAGAAGACGCAGCACCAGGAGAGAAGGGAGATCTAATATTTCAGTCTGGGAGTATTTTGAAGGGATCATCCCTTCACAAATCGTATTTTGCAGTAGGAGGAGGCCATCAGTTGTAGTCTATCAGTTCAGGGCCAACATACTCACCTGGAGTGCATGATTTTCCAAGGGAGGCCAATTTTCAGGGTCAGTCATTCCGGGATTCCTTCCTGGGTTTTTCTGGGTTATTGGAGGAGAGCTTATATCTCGAGTTTCATATTTTTCTAAGCATGGGAACAGACCTAAGGAGCAGCTCCATTCCAACAGTAGCAGCAGTTACGACAATAGTAGCAGCAACGGTTTCAGGAGTTACGCAATCATTGAGGTGACAGCGATTTAGTGAGAGATTCTGAGAGTATTTCGAGCTTTCCTTGAGAAAGCCAAGGTGCCATCTTTCTGATCACCTTTGTACCTATTGTTATATTTCATTTTATAATAAAATGGCTCAGCATTTCTCCATATTTGCAGTGTTTTTATGATGTCTCTCTATTTGTTGTAGTTAGTTGTTTATGTTGCTTTATATTGTTGTCTATTTCCTATTCGGAATATTACACTCTTTTTATATGTCATCTTTATGATCCAATTATACATGTAATTGTTGGGTGTGGAGCCTAATTATCTTCCTAATTATATAAAGGTTTTTGTTTTAGTCGTGGTTAGATCACAATCCATGTCTATGGCAGGGGGGTGTGGGGGGGCTTGCACCCCCACTGTTTTTGTTGGGGGGAACATGGGGGATTTCCCCCCAACTATTTCTGCCAGGGGGGGCGGGGGGGGTGGCTTAAATTCTTTGGAGACCTCATGAAGCAAAAATTAGATGAAAAAATAACTTGTAAAATATTGTAATTTCATAGTCAATTTGGTTTATTCATTAGGTAGAAGATATGATGGTAGAAGTTATGTTAATTTAAGGTATTTCCCTAGAAGGAAACCCTTGGTTTATATGACGTAATTGTATCGCAACTATGTATTATTATTCTGTTCGATAAAGAAAGAGGAAACTATGTGGGAGCAAAGAGGAAATTACAACTAATTTTTTTTAGGTTGTATCTCTTTATTTTTCTAGATAATATAAAAGGAAGGACATGTTGTTTCTTCGTGGATGTATCCCAAATTAGGTGAACCACGTATACTTGTGTCTCTCTTGTTTTATGCTTTTCTGTGTTTATGTTTCAGTAATATTTTATGTATTCCATTGCTCCGTTATTTAATTTCTAACAGTAATTTGGCATGATAACTACTATTTTAGGCTATTTTTCTCATAAAACTGACAACTAGGTTATTACAGGGTTTGTGGTTTGTTGAGATGTTGTTGCAGGATTACACTTTCTAGTGTTGCCTCACCAAGGACTGGACAAGGACTCGCTAAGAATTGTTGTTACACGTGGAGATCTATTTTGGACATGGAGCTCCTTGAATTAGTTATGAATATCAATTTGGAAAGCATATGCTCAAAATATAGTTCGGCTGTCAAAGCCGACGTTTACAGAAAACACAGTTGAAACAATTATGATTTTCGATTGATAATTATTGTAATTTGGAAAATCTATTACAACTTTTTCCTAACCTTGGAAATTTTGATCAAATTATTAATATGTATTCTCAAATTCGATCACATGAGAATTGAGAGATTCTTGTGATGATTTTATCGTTGTAATCTGAAATTATAAAGAGGTGCGCTATTATCCCATGCGCGATAGACATATAGAAACATATAGACATTGATAAAGGGGGAGAGCACCAACATTGTAATCATGTATGTTTCATTAATGCAATCTCAATCACCTATGTTGCCATACATTTTTATTTACTAGCTTGTGTGTTGTGTAGTGTACCAGCCCCTACTAGGAAGGAAGTGTCCTCTTTCTTAGCAGGGATCACTGGTTAGGAAGGTATTATAGTTGTTTAATTTATTTCCTCTCTGTTATAATTCATGTGTGATTGTTGCTACTATTATTATTAGTTTTTTTCATGCTTTAATGATTGTATAAATCTAAACTTTGTATTGTGTAACAACACATATCCTATATCGTTCCCTTTGTTAGTGTGAAAGTTATTTAATTCTTGTTATAGTTTTATGGTGTGCACATTTCATTTGAATGTGTGTTTCAACATTTTTTGAGAGAATGGTTTCCAGTAGTGTTGTTATTTTCTGAAAAAGAGTGACAATGTGACAGAGTGCTTTTATCCTGCATTGTGTGTTATTTATTGAGAGTGTAAAAGCCAGAGTTTTGAATTGTTGAGAGTGTGATTACAAAAATTGAGTTTGACATTTATTAGCACTAGTCATCATTTTCCCTTGAATATATTTTGTGTAATAGCCTTGCAATAAAAAAACCAACCTGAATTGATGATTACTGTGAAGAGTTGGAACTATTGCTCTGAATTCAAAGGAAAATTGCTTTTCCCAACAACAAGTTGAAGCAAAATCTAAACACAACTTTGACATAATTCAAGTTAAATCAAAACTTGGAATGTTGTATGCAATATGAAGCAAACTTATCTAAGGATTAAAGTAAACATATAATAATTCAAAAGTTTGTAAATAATTAAATAAACAATCTACAATTTGAATCAATCAGATTTGCCAATAAATGAAGCCTTTGTGTGCATTTTAGTGAAGCAAGGAAATTTTGGCCTGCTTCATAAAAATGCACGCCAAACCTTCATTACAAGGAAAAATTGAATGATTTAGATTGGAAACTACTTTTTTACTCATAATTAATAATAATTTTACACATAGAAATTTATGTTGTGTAGGAATATGCCAAATTGGATTGATTTCATAGCGTAAAAGTGAAGGTTTGTGTGCCTCAAATAAATGCACACCAAGACCTATACTTAATTGACTATGCGATAATGATCATTCCAACCTAAATACAAAACCATTTTATGCAACATATCATAGTCATTTTCATAAAGGAAATGTTATACATTGAAATCCAAGTTTGTCCAAATAATAATTGATTATATTTGCAAATGATCATAGTATGAACAAATATGCACTCCCAGGACAAACCAATTACACTCTTGGTAATGAAATTTGAAATGGAAAATGATTGGACAATTCCTAACCTTAGGATATAACCTTGCATCATGTATGAAAAATATCCTACATAACTATGTTTCCCACTTATACACAACTTGCACCTAAGGCAAGTTGAAACAAAACTTAGAATGTTGTATGAAATATGAAGTATAAATATTTAAGCTCGGAGTAAAGATATAACAATGCAAAAATGTGTAAAATCATTAAATAAGCAATCTACAATTTTAATCAATTAGATTGGCTGATAAATGAAGCTTGGGTGTGAATTTTAGTGAAGTAAGGAAATTTTGGCCTGCTTCACACAAACACATTCCCAACCTTCATTTCAAGGAAAAATTGAATTATTCAACTTGGAGAGTATTTTTTTACTCATAGGTAACATTAATACAAATTAAATATTTTTAATTTTTCACATATATATTTCCATTTTTCAATAATATTCCAAATTGTATGGATTTCATAGGGTAAAAGGTAGGGTTTTAGTGCCTCAAATAAATGCACAGCGGGAATGTTTGGGAACAAGAGGATAGAATGAGAATTTATTTTTTTTTCTTTGGACCCCCTAAAGAAAAATTTGGATGAAAAAATAACTTGTAAAATATTTTAATTTCGTAGTCAATCTGGGTTTTTCATTAGGTAGAAGATATGATGGTAGAAGTTATGTTAATTTAGGATTTTTCCCTAGAAGGAAACCCTCAATTTATATGACGTAATTGTATCACAATTATGTATTATTATTATTTTTGAGAAATAGAGAGGCAACTCTGTGAGAGCAAAGAGGAAATTACAACGGATTTTTTGTAGGTTGTATCTCTTTATTTTGTTGGATAATATAAAAGGAAGGACATGTTGCTTCTTCGTGGATATATCCCAAAATAGGTGAACAATGTTTACTTGTGTCTCTCTTGTTTTATGTTTTTCTGTGTTTATATTTAAGAAATATTTTATGTGTTCCATTGCTCCATTATTTAATTTCTAATAGTAATATGGCATGAGAACTACTATTTTAGGCCATTTTTCTCATAAAACTGACAACTGGCTTATTATAGGGTTTGTGGTTTGTTGAGATGTTGTTGCAGGATTACACTTTCCAGTGTTGCATCGCCAAGGACACGACAAGAACTCGCTAAGAATTGTTATTACACATGGAGATCTATTTTGGACACGGACCTCCATGAATTAGTTATGAATATCAATTTGGAAAGCATATGCTCAAAATATAGTTCGACTGTTAAAGGAGAAGTTTATGGACAACATAGTTGAAACAATTATGATTTTCTATTGATAATTATTGTAATTTGGAAAAGATATTACAACTTTGTCCTAACCTTGGAAATTGTGATGAACTTATTAATATGTATTCTCAAATTAGATCACATGAGAATCAAGAGATTCTTGTGATGACTTTATCATTGTAATTTGAAATTATAAAGAGGTGTGTTATTTTCCCGTGTGCGATAGACATATAGAAACATATAGACATTGATAAAGGGGGAAAGCACCAACATTGTCATCTTGTATGTTTTATTAATGCAATCTCAATCATTCATGGTGCCATACATTTCTGTTTACTAGCTTGTGTGTTGTGCAGTGTGCCAGCCCCTGTTAGGAAGGAAGTGTCCTCTTTCTTAGCAGGGATCACTGGTTAGGAAGGTATTGTAGTTGTTTAATTTATTTCCTCTCTGTTATAATTCATGTGTGATTGTTTCTACTATTATTATTTTTTTTTCCACGCTTTAATGATTGTAGAATTCTAACCTTTGTATTGTGTAACAACACATATCCTATATCGTTCCCTTCATTAATGTGAAATTTATTTAATTCTCGTTATAGTTTTATTGTGTGTTCATTTCATTTGAATGTGTGTTTCAACAATTTTTGAGAGAATGGTTTCCAGTAGTGTTGTTATTTTCGGAATAAGAGTGACAATGTGACAGAGTGCTTTTATTTTGCATTGTGTATTTATTTCTTGAGAGTGTAAAAGCGAGAGTTTTGAATTGTTGAGAGTGTGATTAAAACGATTTATTTTGACATTTATTAGCACTAGTCATCATTTTCCCTTGCATATATTTTTTGTAATAGCCTTGCATTAAAAAAACCAACCTGAATTAACAATTAATGTGAAGAGCTGGAACTATTGCTCTGAATGAAAAGGACAATTGTTTTGCCCAACAACAAGTTGAAGCAAAACCTATACACAACTTTGACATAATTCAAGTTAAATAAAAACTTGGAATGTCATATGGAATATGAAGCAAACTTATTTAAGGATTAAAGTAAACATATAATAATTCAAAAGTGTGTAAATAATTAAATAAACAATCTACAATTTGAATCAATCATATTTGCCAATAAATGAAGCCTTTGTGTGCATTTTAGTGAAGAAAGGAAATTTTGGCCTACTTCATAAAAATGCACGTCAAACCTTTATTACAAGGCCAAATTGAATGATTTAGATTGGAGAGTACTTTTTTACTCATAATTAACAGTAATTTTGCACATAGAAATTTTTGTTGTGTAGGAATATACCAAATTGGATTGATTTCATAGGGTTAAAGTGAAGGTTTGTGTGCCTCAAATAAATGCACACCAGGACCTATACTTAATTGACTATGTGATAATGATCATTCCAACCTAAATATAAAACCATTTTATGCAACATTTTCATAAAGGAAATGTTATAAACTGAAATCCAAGTCTATCGAAATAATAATTGATTATATCTGCAAATGATCATAGTAGGAACAAATATGCACTCCTAGGAAAAACCAATTACACTCTTGGTAATGAAATTTGAAATGGAAAACTATTGGACAATTCCTAACCTTAGGATATAACCTTGCATCATGTATGAAAAATATCCTACATAACTATGTTTCCCACTTATACACAAGTTTCACCTAAGGCAAGTTGAAACAAAACTTAGAATGTTGTATGAAATATGAAGTATAAATATTTAAGCTCAAAGTAAAGATATAAAAATGTAAAAACATGTAAAATCATTAAATAAACAATCTACAATTTTAATCAATCAAATTGGCCAACAAATGAAGCTTGGGTGTGCATTTTAGTGAACCAAGGTAATTTTTGCCTGCTTCACACAAACACATGCCCAACCTTCATTTCAAGGCCAAATTGAATTATTAAACTTGGAGAGTATTTTTTTACTCATAGGTAAAATTAATACCAATTAAATATTTTTAATTTTTCACATATATATTTTTGTTGTTCAAGAATATTCCAAATTACATGGATTTCATAGGATAAAAGGTAGGGCTTTTGTGCCTCAAATAAATGCACATCGGGAATTTTTGGGAACAAGAGGATGGAATAAGAAATATTTTTTTTCCTTTGGAGACCCCCTGAAGCAAAAAATAGATGAAAAACTAACTTGTAAAATATTGTAATTTCGTATTCAATCTAGATTGTTCATTAGGTAGAAGATATGATGGTAGAAGTTATGTTAATTTAGGGTATTCCCTATAAGGCATCCCTCGGTTTATATGACGTAATTTTATCGCAACTATGTATTATTATTCTATCCGAGAAAGAGAAAGGAAACTCTGTGAGAGAAAAGAGGAAATTACAACGGATTTTTTGTAGGTTATATCTCTTTATTTCGCTAGATAATATAAAAGGAAGGACATGTTGTTTCTTCATGGATGTATCCCAAATTAGGTGAACCACATATACTTGTGTCTCTCTTGTTTTATGTTTTTCTGTGTTTATGTTTCAGCAATATTTTATGTGTTCCATTGCTCCGTTATTTAATTTCTAACCATAATTTGGCATAAAAACTACTATTTTAGGCTAATTTTCTCATAAAACTGACAACTAGGTTATTATGGGGTTTGTGGTTTGTTTATATGTTGTTGCAGGATTACACTTTCCAATGTTTCCTCGCCAAGGACAAGACAAGGACTCGCTAAGAATTTTTGTTACGCGTGGACATCTATTTTGGACATGGACCTCCTTGAATTAGTTATGAATGTCAATTTGGAAACAATATGCTCAAAAGATAGTTCGATTGACAAAGGAGAAGTTTATGGACAACACAGTTGAAACAATTATGATTTTCTATTGATAATTATTGTAATCTAGAAAAGCTATTACAACTTTGTCCTAGCCTTGGAAATTGAGATGAAATTATTAATATTTATTTTCAAATTAGATCACATGAGAATCGAGATATTTTTGTGATGATTTTATCATTGTAATATGAAATTATAAAGAGGTGTGCTATTTTCCCGTGCACGATAGACATATAGAAACATATATACATTGATAAAGGGGGAGAGCACCAACATTGTAATCATGTATGTTCATTAATGCAATCTCAATCATTGATGGTGCCATGCATTTCTGTTTACTAGCTTGTGTGTTGTGTAGTGTACCAGCCCCTGCTAGGAAGGAAGTGTCGTCTTTCTTAGCAGGGATCACTTGTTAGGAAGGTATTGTAGTTGTTTAATTTATTTCCTCTCTGTTATAATTCATGTGTGATTGTTGCTACTAGCATTATTAGTTATGTTCATTCTTTAATTATTGTAGAATTCTAACCTTTGTATTGTGTAACAACACATATCCTAGATCGTTCCCTTTGTTAGTGTGAAAATTATTTAATTCTTGTTATAGTTTAGTGGTGTGTTCATTTCATTTGAATGTGTGTTTCAATATTTTTTGAGAGAATGGTTTCCAGTAGTGTTGTTATTTTCTGAATAAGAGTGACAATGTGACATAGTGCTTTTATTCCGCATTGTGTATTTATTTCTTGAGAGTGTAAAAGCCAAAATTTTGAATTGTTGAGAGTGTGATTACAACGATTGAGTTTGACATTTATTAGAACTAGTCATCATTTTCCCTTGCATATGTTTTGTGTAATTGCCTTGCAATAACAAAACCAACCTGAATTGACAATTAATGTGAAGATTTGGAACTATTGCTCTGAATTAAAAGGACAATTGTTTTTCCCAACAAGTTGAAGCAAAACCTATCAACAACTTTGACATAATTCGAGTTAAATAAAAACTTGGATTGTATGGAATATGAAGCAAACTTATTTAAGGATTAAAGTAAACATATAATAATCCAAAAGTGTCTAAATAATTAAATAAACAATCTACAATTTGAATCAATCAAATTTTCCAATAAATGAAGCCTTTGTGCGCATTTTAGTGAAGCGAGGAAATTTTGGCCTACTTCATAAAAATGCACACCCAACCTTCATTACAAGGCCAAATTGAATGAAGACATACCATTCCTTTACATTCTCCTCTCGAGAAATGAAGACGGATACCTTGGACACAAAGTTTTCAGGAAGAAATCACACACTAACAATTACCTACACGTTGATTCACACCACTACTCCGCGCAGAAGATAGGGGTTATGTTGACTCTTTTTACACGAGCTTTCAGAATATCGGACGATACTCATGTTGAAGAAGAAATAGAATATCTAAGAAGATCATTCATAAACCTGGGATACAACAATAAAGACATCAACAGAGCTATTCAAAGAGCCAAATCGGAAAACAAAAGAATTACAACTAATAATTCCTCAACAGCAAAAGCATATCTCCCTTATATCCAAGGGGTCACGGAAAAGATGGCCAAAGTTCTAGCTAAGAAGGACATTAGAGCATCCTTCAAACCTCTAATGACCATCAGACAAAGGATGAAATCTATCAAAGATGACCCCGACCACCTCCAACAAAAAGGTGTTTACAAAATTAATTGTTCATGTGGAGAATGCTATATTGGGGAAATAGGTAGGACCTTCAAAATAAGGCTTAAAGAACATGGTGTTGATATCAGACTTGGAAGAACCAAAACCTCGACTTTAGTTGAACACTCCAATAAAACATGTCACCACATATGCCTTGAATATGCAGTGGTCATTGCCAATGAAAAACATCATTTTAAGCGCAAAGTGCGTGAAGCCCTGGAAATCATTAAGCACCCACACAACCTCAATAGAGATGGAGGCTTAGAGGTTACTAGTAATTGGATCCACATTCTTTCCCACTAATAAACTTGCCCCTGAACTGTTTTTTGGCACTAGGTTCATCCTCCTGCACGTCATTGTCCTTGCACATTTTCCTATCGTATCACATTCACACACCATCCCCCTGCCCTCTATCCTTCTATTTTATTTCTCTCCAAAATCCTTCCCTTGCACCCTTCCCTCCCATTAACCTGCTACCATTATAAACCTCTTTTAAATATTAAAACACACCTAAATCACATCTTAAAACCACCTATCTTAACTTTTAATAAAATCTAACAAAATAAAAACACTACTCTTCTTAATAAATAATCCCATCTAATATTAATATTAATAACTCCAAATTATTACAAGCTGTGAAAAACTTGCTAATAATATATTTTTTAGATATAAATAATATGTAAAATCTAAAATGCAAAAATTAAAAAAGTTATAATTATTTATATTTTCCTATTATAATTTAGGTTGTATTTTTACTAGCTATCTTAATATATCTATTAAAAATAACCAAAACTATTCTTAGATCCTGAGTATTAGTAACATCAAACTTTTTTCAAATATTTATAAATACTACTAATATTAAGTATTATTAAAAAAAGATAAATTTTTTAATTAAATTAATTTTAAAAAAAAACATGGGGCATTAAAACAAAAATAAAATAAAGAATAATATAATATTTTAATTGTGTCATAATTCAAATTAGAATTAAATTTGAAAAATCTAAAATAAATAACTAATTAATTAATTAATTATATCTTTTAAAAATTAATTAAGAATTGGTCGGCTCTTTCATCTCTTTCTTTCCTCTATTTATTTACCCTAATCTATTCTCTTCTGAGCAAGTTTTTCCTGAAGATGAGTCTTGATTTAGACTTGAAACGTAGACTAAAAAAGAAGGTTGTGGATATTATGAGTTTTGCATCTCAATAATTGATTATATCAGCAAATGATCACAGTAGGAACAAATATGCACTCCCACGACAAACCAATTACACTCTTGGTAATGAAATTTGAAATGGAAAATGATTGGACAATTTCTAACCTTAGGATATAACCTTGTATCATGTATGACAAATATCGTACATAACTATGTTTCCCACTTATACACAACTTTCACCTAAGGCAAGTTGAAACAAAACTTAGAATGTTGTACGAAATTATGAAATATAAATATTTAAGCTCAAAGTAAATATATAACAATGTAAAAACGTGTAAAATCATTAAATAAACAATCTACAATTTTAATCAATCATATTGGCTAAAAAATGAAACTTGGGTGTGCATTTTAGTGAAGCAAGGCAATTTTGGCCTGCTTCACACAAACACATGCCCAACCTTCATTTCAAAGCCAAATTGAATTATTAAACTTGGAGAGTATTTTTTTATTCATGTAACATTCATACAAATTAAATATTTTTAATTTTTCACATATATATTTATGTTGTTCAAGAATATTCCAAATTGTATGGATTTCATAGGGTAAAAGGTAGGGTTTTTGTGCCTCAAATAAATGCACAACGGGAATTTTTGGGAACAAGAGGATGGAATAAGATTTTTTTTATTTTTTTTTTTGTAAATAAGATAGTTCTATTATCAAAAAAGAGAAGAGTATTTACATCCATAGAGAACTAGTGTGAGCAACATGCTTCAGCACCCTAACCAAGAAATATCTAATCATGCCTGATTTTTGGAGCAACTGGTGGATACATTTTTACATTACATGCTGGACTGAGGTCAAAACAGAGACCAAAATCCCCTAGAATAGTTCTTAATAGTGACTTTCCAGAAGGGAAAAATTTGTTACAAAATTTGAGGGACATTGTAGCCTCATACTTGATGGCATGCCTGGCCTCGTTTAGATTTAGGGCCCTCGTGGGACGAGAAACATAAACATAGTAAATATAGATATTGATAACAGAGGGATAGAAGAAACCCATGGAAAAACCTAAGAGGAGCCGGTGACAGAGATGACGACTAGGGCATGTCCTCCATTGAGTTGACTTTGAGGCTTATAGGTCGATCAAGGGTGCTGTCATCATTGGTGCCAACCTGGGCAGGTCGGCTCATCATGGTGCTTGCAGCTTCTCCTTTGACGATTGGCATGGCTTCACTATTAGCCATTCTTTTCCTCAAAAAAGTGTAATGCGGGCAGTCTTTTGTCACAAAGTGTCGACGATGGACCGCCCTGACATAGAGCATGAATTTTTCAATGAGTGCATCAATATTTTTCTCCAATGCATTATTCCTTTCTTGTTTCTCTTGCATGGCCAGGCCTAGGATTGTTTTAGTTTTCCAGTGCAGCTCAATTACCTGATTGAAGATATTCTCCCTTGCTCGAGTCAGGCCAGGCTCCGGGATATAATCAAAAGCTTCATCGACCTCTTCCATCGCAATATGATGATGGACCATCCTTGTCTAGTTATCCAAGTTGGTGACATGCTCTTGGGTTTCTTGATTAATGGAAATCTCATAATTCATGGTTGCCTGCCTCGCAACAGACTCTGCCCTTGTGGTGGGAGTCTTACTTGGGGATGACCAACAAAAGGAGTGAGCTCCTCGGCCTCGGCCTCTCCCCCACTGAGCAGAGGAGCTGGAGTGGTGAGTGGCCATGCTGAGAGTGGGGTTGGGATAACCGTGAGATGGGTTGCATGGAATCCAGATATAGGAAGGAGGATGGCGGAAAATAAAGGAGGTGAGCAAAGGCCTCGAGGAGAAGTAAGAAGGGGAGAGCTCAGGAGGTAAACAACATCGGATCAAGGAGTTTAGACAGAAGGACAAGTATACAGTCGCAGGTCGGGGAGGTTGGGCGAGTTGGTAGGGAGTGGAGAATTATGACCGAGCGAGCGAGGCTCAGAGGGTAGTTGAGATTGCAGGTATGCCTGAAGGTTGAGAGGCCTTTTGGGCGACATACCATAGTTTCCATGGAGGTTTTCGTACCACCGTAAAAACATCTTGTTTGATGGGGACAAAGTTCATGATAAATTTACTGGGAGGAGACCCGAGCCATCTGGTCATTATTTGGTTCATCTAGGATTTCATTTCCCATAATTGTGGCACAATCATCCTTGAGTGTGCATTGATCGAGCTCCTCCCACGCCAGTGAGAGGAGTCTGAAGTGGCCTTCCACCCCGACATTTTCCACCCTGTCTGCCAGTTGATTTCCTTTGCGCTTGACAGCTTGGAAGGTCACTTTGTTGGTGTGATCTATGTGTACTTTGATCATGTTTAGAGTTTTTCTAAGCCTCTAGTTGTCGGAGAATTTCCATTCTGAAATTTCCTGCAAGCTTGGGTAGCGACTCAAAGAGAAAAATAAAATTTTAATTTTAATAGTTGAAACTTTTAGTTTCTTAGTTAAATAGATAAAGAGATAACACTTAGGGTTTACAAGGTCTATTTTAGGTTTTTTCTATATTGTACATACTTTTTAGGGTTTTAAGTTTAAGATTAGGTTAGGGAGCCTGGTTGCTCTAGAGCTCTTAAAAAAACCTAGGAGGGGAGTGCCATGTCCCCCCTCTCCACAGTGACATCATCATAAAAATAATCATTGCCACCATTATTGCTCCAGGGTCGATTTCTATGTTTGTCACTGACCCTTGTCCCCTTCTTGCTGCTACACCTGCTCCTTCCTCTAGCGAGCGGTGGCTAGATTTCACTCCTCTAGCCTTCTCTACGATTTAATAATCTTTATTAGAATTGTTTATTATTTTACATCATTGGAATGACACCTTAGTTGTAACTTAATTGAATTTTTTTATCATATATATGTGCACTTTGATATCATGTAATATGATTATGGTTCTCTTTCATATGTTGTAATATTAGAAATATAATAGAAATATTAAATATTGCATGAAATAAATTATAACTGTCCATTGTGAATGTCTTGTTTTTCCTTTTGTAGAACACAAGTCTTCTAGAAGATCATTTGATCCCATGATCGATCCATATTATGTTGGTTTTGGTTCAGAGATTCGAGACGATGATGATGAGATAGATGGAGAGGACACCGAGGAAGATGACAACGATGATGACATTGCTGATGATCATGATGTTGATGATCATGATCAACATGATGATGATTATGAGAAATATTTTGGTAGTATACAATAACATTGATCATATAAACTCCATTATGGATCATTATTGATAAATCGTTATGATGCCTCTTTTCATGTTTATTATCATATGTATCAGTTTCACCTACAGTACCATATTGAGTTGTATCATTTTGACTTATATCATTTGGACATGTGTTATCTCGGCCTACATTATATGTAGTTGGTCACAGACCAACAATTTTGTTTACTAATAATATAAAAATATCGGTTATAGTTAAAAAATATATGTATCTTGTTATTTTATTCCAATTTTGTGGTGTGGTTTGTAATTATAAGAAACCCAAAAGAGCTTTGCTATAGAAATCTCTATGATGTGAATTTGGGTCTGCATTATGTGTAACTAGTCACGACTAGCAATTTTGATTAATAATATAAAAACACCGGTTATACTTTAAAAAAATTGTTGTTAGTTTTTATGGATGTCCATTTCCCTAAAAATTCTTTATGAATGGTATGTTATAAAATATTTCAAATGCAATATGACTTACTCTATAATCATATAAGTTATTTAAGAGGCATTATATACTTAAGTAATTCAACTGAAATAAATTAATAAATGTAAGCTATAAAAGAAGCATCATGAGTTATTAAAATGGAAGCAGAATGTGACTCTAAAATGGAAGTAAAATTCGACTTTAAATTGGAAGCCATAATTGGATCTAATACTGGCACTAAATAGGAAGCTAAATTGGTTTCTTAACAGGAATCGAAATTGGAGGCTAATTAATATGAAAATCCCTGCAACACTAAAAGGAAGCAAACCATGGGCTTAAAAAAGAAGCAAACCTAGGTGCTAAACAAGAAGCAAACCTTCCAACTAAAAGGAAGCAAACCATGAGGCTAACAAGGAAGCAACAATGGAAGCCAAACTAGAAGTACAACAGAAAAAAAACTTGCAAGCAAAACTTGGCATTACCTAAGAAGCAAAAAAAGAAGCAATTTAGGTAGTAAACAAAGAAGTAATAATGGAAGCAATACTAGCAACCAAACTTGGTGTTACCTGAGAAGAAAAAACAAAAACAATTTAGGTAGAAAGCAAAGAAGTAATAATGGAAGAAATATTAGAAGCAAAACTTATCATTCCCTAAGAAGAAAACAAAAAAGGCATTCATGTAGCAAACCAAGAAGTAATAATGGAAGCAATACTAGCAGCCAAACTTGGCGTTTCCTGAGAAGAAAAACAGAAGAAATTTAGGTAGCAAACAAATAAGTAATAATGGAAGCAATATTATAAACCAAACTTGGAATTCTCTAAGGAGCAAACAAATAAGCCATTCAGGTATAAAATTAAGAAGTATTAATGGAAGCAATATTAGAAGAAACAAACAATGCTATAATTGAAGCCATATGAGAAGCTAAAGAAGATGGCATAATGGAAGCAAAGCTAGATGCAACAAGCGATGCCATATTAGAAGCAAAACTCAATGCAACAAAGGACATTATGATGGAAGCATAACTTGGCGTTAATTAGGAAGCCCAAAAAAATTATTTTCGATACCATACCAAAGCAAGACATGAAGCACAATTTGGAGCAAAAATAGACGTACAAATGCATGCAACAATGGAAGAAAATTTTCCTAGCCTTATTCTGAGTGATAAAAAAGTTCATAGAGCTATTCCGAGTGATATTCTTGGCGTTATTTTCGGCGCCCTAGTGAAGATGTGTGAATATGCCAAGTTGTGCAGGGATTTTCTACACCAACTAAAGCCAATTCGCAAACTCGAAAACAATGAATTCTTATACTAATGGCATATTTTATTTGTAGTGTGTTGCGCTAACCTAATGACACGAAAATTATTAGGAACCCTCTTTGTGCCATGGTCCAAAGCTATTGAACAAGTCAGGGACCTAGAAAAATTTTCTCCACAAATCTAATTACTAAATGTGATCACGGGAATAAAGAAGACCGCTTCGAGAGGCTAGACACCTTTGTGTAGCTCATGACCAACCATGCCAAATGAGGCCCCCAATTGCCAACTAGAGACCACAACGTCCTTGAACAGAAGAACTTGATAGACTGAGAGAAAATTACCATCTTCGGTTGATCAAAAAGAGGCAGAACAACATTTGGAAGAGACAAAATGTCATTGTAAGGCCGTAGTCTAAAAACCCCACAGAATAACCCAGAATCCAGCAAAAATTTTGACAAATTCTGGCAAAGATTTATCAGAATCTTGTTTACAGTTGTTAAACTTCAGTATTTTGGGTGTCCTAAAGGGTTTTTGATAGTGCTGAATCCATTTCCACTATCAAAAACACAATTCAAACACTCCAACTACCTGATATTTTGAATTTTTTTTACCGAATTCCGACAAAAACCTGCCGTCCGGATTATTCTGTAAGCTAGATAGACAACTCCTAAAACAAATGTGAGTTTTTATTGCCCTTGCGCCTGCATTAATACATTTGTGCCAACCTGCCAAGGGGGAGATGTTATGTGCCAAATGGCCTACAAAATTACTCAACCTCGTTGTGATTGAGACGCATGGCAGTTGTGTTAACTTGTCATGGGGGAGGCTCTATAATGGCTATCATAGCACAATGGGTGACAAAAATAATAGTGGCTGGTATTGGTACAACGATAGTTGTACAATGAATGAAGGAAAAACAACAAAAGCATTCAGTCGCAGCAGCGACAGGGTTGGGACTCGGGTTGTGGAATGATGGTGGAGTCGCGTACAACAGTTACACGAGGTACAGGATGATGGCATACAACGTACGAAAGTTATGTCGCATTGTTTTCTGGTTTTTATTTTATTTATTTATGTATATTTTTATTTATTTATTTTCATATCTTTGACCTTTTTTTTTAATTTTATTTTACAAACTCTTTCATATAGTTATACACACATACACAATTTTTTTTCAATGGCTAAAGGGTTTTTTTTGGTTGCGGATGTTAGAATTTGAAGTATATGTAGCTAAACTTTGTTTAAAAAAAAAATTGTGGCCAATGGCCATATCAAAGTGGCTTTCATGCCAAATGATATTAATAAGGTTCATTATCACACAATTATATTTAGAATATTTAGAATATTTGAATATTCATCATAAAATAAATTATATTTTTATATAAAATGTTTGATTACAAGTGATATGGTATGATTGATTGTAAAAATAGGATCCCAAATATATACCTAAGAGGGATGACCTTTCATGAATAGTTATGTTTTTTAGGACATGTATTTTCAATATACTAATTATCACTAATTATTATTAGTCTCCTTGTGGGACGATTAAGTAGTTGGCACAATGGAATGTTATCCCCTCCACCTGGTTTCAAATCTCATAGTCAGACATATTTATGCCATTATAATAAGGCTCAAAGAGTAGGTTCCCCACCCTACGAGAATATAATCGTATACATATATCTATCTATACCTATGTATTAATTATATATAATTTTATAATTATACCTACTACTAGGTATAATTGTACAAATATCTATATACGAAGGTGGCATGGAGTAGATTCACCAACAAGAATCATTGTACACTTTCATTATAAGTGTACCCCTTGTCTCATATATATATATATATATATACCAAAGAGACATATTATTAGGATCAGCGTATTTTATCTTGTATTATATGTATTGTAAAAGGTTGATTCCACCTTTAATGTGGATTGTATTTATTGACTTTTTATCCTATTCAAGACATATCAACTTACCTCCTCCTCCAACATGTGATGTTAAGTTTTTAAATTTGATGCAAGGCATCTAAGAATCTACGAAGCCTTTCAAGCCAGCTAATGATGGTTGGGAGACGATTATGGATGACAATTCGATATTCTAGTTTATAGATGGGATGCAAATTTGAGTAATTGCAATGATATTTTACCAAATATTATCTCGGTGATTGCAATTTAGACTTTATACTTGAGCACAATGCCTTGTGCTTTAGTCATATATTTATTTTGAGCTTATACATACTTGTAATCGTATTTACTGGGTGACTTTGACATAATTAATAACTTATTTGATTAATTTTACTTAAACGGCCTTAATGCTTATAAAGGCTATATACAATACCCACCATTATTCTAATGTAACAATTTTATATAAACCAGCCAATCTTAGAGCAAACTCCCTCCTCCAATTAATAGAATTTGATAACAAAATTATGTAATTTTACAAACCGAATAGATTAATAAACCTATGTTATTATTGGAACACCACCCCATTACGATTTCAACAATTACAAATTTTAACAATTTCAACCATTACAAATTGTAATTTCAACACTATCTCGAGAATCTAAAATTATAAAGAAAACTCATCCAAAACTAATTACCATTCACTATAGAATTAACTTCATTTTTTATTAATAAATAAAATGCGCAAACTATCTTTCTTTCTTGTTATTTTCTTTTAAAGCAATAATGTTCATTGATGTGGAAAAATATCACTTAGCTCTTTCACGTGAATCAATAAATAACTTCGTAAAAATATTCAATTCAAAAAGTTCCTTAAAAATTTAAATGAATTCATTGAGATAGAAAATAACTTAATTAATAGATGTTATATGACAATGCATTTTGTATCTTTGAAGTTAGAAAATATATAATGAATAATTAATTTTGATATGACTAAGTACACAAGTAATAAGTGTTGTTTATTAAAAGGTAATTAGTACAATTATATAAATTAAATAAGGATTGTATAGAAGCGTAGTCCCTGTCATACTAAGTTACAAAAAGATATTGCTTAATTATTAGCCTGAACTAGCCCAGAGGGTTAACTCAATTGGTCAAGTACTCGTCGCATAAGCACCTCGTTGTGAGAGATCACAGGGTCAATTATCCTCAACACCCTCAGGGGTTAGGCTCTGAAATGCGCTAGCAGGACTGATCCCTTCAAGGATCTACCCGAGACCGTTTCCGTCGACGTAGCAGTCACCGATCTCCAGAGTCCATGTACCACATTCAAAAAAAAATATTTTTATCCTAAACCAAGTGATTAAAAAAAAATTAATTCAATTTATATGTGAATTTATATGAATTTAATCTTGAAGAAGAGGAACCTCATCCAAACAAACTCAATGTCAAACTTAGAAACTTCCCTCTATGTCAGGTATTTTCTCAATTGTGCAAGTATTCTTTACCTTCCACAATCTCATAATTTGCTTTCAAACATGTAAATTAGCTAACCATTTTGATTCAAATAGATATAATTAGGTACAATTTAAACTAACTTACTTGGCAGAGCCAACATAATAGAATTAGGCACATAGGATGATACACAATGCCAATACATATAATGATGATGATTGCAATAACATCCTACCTTCCCAAAGCCTCAATGAATAGCTTCAATTTGAGGGTTCCATGTGTATCATACATATCATCCATAACAGTATTCAACAAACCACTTCTAAAAGAGGAATCTGCATTTGGCATATTGAGGCTTATATGTGCTCGTCACTGCTATGAAGAAACATAATATTATTATTATTACGCAATTTCAAGGTCATGGCCAAGCCAAACACCAAATTGGTGTATGAGACCGCATTGTTTGTGGGACAAGGAACCCACCTCCACGCAGCGATTTGACTACTAAGTCTACGAAGGCATACATACTCTACCCCCCTCTGTTTTTGAACTTGTGACCTCTTAGGAGGAAACACATTCTCTTAACCATTAGGCCCACTCAATCTGTATATATGTGTGTGTGTGACTATAGAATCATCAATTTTAGTTATTCAATATGTGTGTGTGTGTGTGTGTGAGAGAGAGAGAGAAATGCACTATAGAATACTCAATTTTGGTTATTTAAAATGTATAAGTGAAATTAATATTCTTTAAAATTTTGGATCGCTTAAATTTTATTTGCAAATTGCATTATCAAAATTTTCTATATTAAAAAAATCCCAACAATTTTGTTTTTGAAAATTATTAGATTGAAACTTACCACTTCCAAAAAAAAATCTCTACCAAATTTGTTCTTGCAAATTATTAGATTAAAACTTGCCACTTCCAAAACATCCCTACCAAATTTTAAATATAATTTATAGGAAAATATTTCCTAGAAAAAACAAAAGCATTTGACAATTAAAATATGCCCATTAAATAACTAAGTACATATATATGTGCATAAATAATGTATTCTTTAAATTGATACTCTACATGGATTGGATGTATAGGTTTCCACCTAAATAAACAATGCCAAAGGAGGTTACATTTTTGTAGTCAGAACGAATGGTAAATAAACTAGCAATTGCACCACATGTTGCAAAGGAAACATCGTAAGGTGGTAGCATAGGAAAGAGCAGCATAGAAGAAAAAAGTAAAAATTTTATGCAGTGGACCAGTAAATATTAGTCTATTGCATTGTTCTTAGTGGTAATTGTAGCTTGACTTATGCGAATAACATATTGAAAATAATCTATTGACCATTGCCACATGTTTGTCCTTTGCTAGTTTAAATACATAATAAAATTTGAAGCATCACACTAGTTAGTAGATGTGCGATGACATTTTATAAAGTTAGAGTGGCATGTGGCACTCATTTGTCTTCATCAACTCTGTAACCAACTGATCTTAGAAGAAATAATGAAAAATATGCTCCATAAAATTATCTTCAAGACTCCAAACCATAAGCTCGAATTACTTACCCTTGAGGGTGTCAAGGAGAATTTACCTCATGACTTACTCAAAGAAAATTTCCACCTTCCTTACTTCTTGTTTTCTAGGATTTTTTGAAGAGAGACATGGCCAATAGAAAGTTCAACAACCTAGTCTTCCACCTACTGTAGAAAACCTTTGAAATTCCTTACTCTGGACAAACATATCTTGAAATCGAAACCCCATACATAGTGTTGGACCTCACATGTATTTTAGTGCATATAGAACACCACCTTAAAAATTCTATACTCTTGACAAAAAAAAACAGAATTGTGACAACCTGTTGGAATTGAAATAAAAAATGGCTCAACATGCACATACATTATCTTGAATCCCTTCCTTTGAAGGGAAAAAAAAAATCACATGGAACTCATTTAACAACCCCATTTTACATACATCAAATCTCATCTCAGAAAACAATGAAACATTGCAGAACGGAGGCACACTTGGACTTCGCATACACTTTAAAAAAACATTACTAATCAATCTATCAAAGGAAGAGAACTGTAATACAATTCTATGTGGATCAACAATCAAGGCACATGTTGAAATTGATTGGGTATTGGAATCTAGAGAAAAATAATCCACTTAAATTTTCATTTTCACACACAGGTAGCATTATTACTTAGAGATCTTCAAATATTATTTGGAACTGACATTAACTAACTAGATACAATAAATGATGTGACCTATAATTGCAATATAGGGGATAAAAAATAATGGTAGAGCATAGAACCCCAAAAAAGGGATGCAACGATTAGCTTTCCAAATTTTCAGATGTCAACATTGCAGTTGAATTTGATTTGTGGTTGAGCCAACAAACTTGATATGGATTTCTTGGGGCAACAAATGCTACTTAATGTCAAGTTCCTAAAAAAAGTTTTCATCTTTAATAAGATCATATCTTTCATTCGATTTCTCACCCATGTTCTGATGGTTTATGGTGTGTTGGGTATACAAGGCCATTTTCTTTGTACTCAGGTTTTGTATCTCTAGCAATGCCATGTTATGATTTGGATCTCAGTGTTATGGCTTTATTTCAAGATATTTGTGGAGGAGGAGGACGGATAAAAAAAATTATATTACTAAAGGAAAAAATTTGCAAGTCCATATAGGGAAAGTTATATATTTCAATTTGGTTCCAAGATCTCGATTGATTGAATAGACCATTAACTTCATATTGTCATCAACATTTAGAGAGAACTATGATAAACACAAAATCTCAACCATTTGATCTATTTCACTAAATCAAATCAGTTGGGTATGCGAACCTAGAGTACGAACAATTATAAGCCAAAGAAATGAAGGGTAAAATTAATTACTTTGTTATCCTCTCCTTGAGTGCACCAATATTTTCAATTGAGGTGGAAGCGTCCACAGTGAACTCCACAAAATCATTCATCTCTGGACTTTTATAAAAATTGCTAATGGTTTTTGTAGGTAGTGTTAAGTTTGGATAGTATATTTTCTCATTATCATACTGCAAGAAAATTGTTGTGAAAATATTCTTTTCTTCTACAATCATCTGTAACAAAACATAGTAATCAGTGGTAGAAACTAAATTGGGAAAGATGTGTTCCTCTATAGCATTACCATAAAGAATAAATTATTGTGGTAAAATAAACAATGACAATGTTGGCTACTCTCAACCTTTTCGCACCATCAACAACGCCTCACTCACCAATATCAAAGGGATACATAACGAACACAAACACAATTGCTTCAAAGATTGTTTTGTAGGTATTCTCGAATATGAAGCCTGGTATTACCAATTGAGATGATACCAGAAAAATGAAATGGGATATGGCAATCCACAGAACAAGTAAAATGACAATTATCATGACTATAGTGAAAATCACATTGGCAATTTGGTGTAGGTATTTTGCAATTGTTTTGGTGTCATTCAAAGAATGGGCTAGCGATTTCCTTACTAGATAAAAATCACATGAAATATAATCCCAATTGTGAGAGGTATAAAACATATTGAAATGGTAGCAATCCCAGAATTCTAAATGTAAAATAACAGACTAATTTATATCTTTAATCTAGTTTTTTCAGTTCAAGAAACTCTAGAGAAGGATAATGTGAGAGTCATTCGGAAATGTTGAGAGAATAAAAGTCATGGAAGCATATATTACAATGGAGAAAAGTATAGGAACTAAGGATCAGAGTTGAAAATGCATACCACCCAATTCTTCATAACAGATTCTTTTGATCTTTCCAGTCTCAATTTCTCCTTCAAATTGGAGAAATATTGATTCCACTTCACCCTTTTTCAAGAACCTTAGAAGGCCTTCTTCCTCTATGTACCTATAAAATATGGAATCCCATTAGAAAGAAACCAATATTTTTATTACTCAACAACAAAACACGAAATATATCATGCAAGATGAAGAAAAAATATGATATATATACTAACCGTCTTAGTAACATTTTTGAAAATGCTCTTTATTGCAGCTATTGCTTGCAGTTAATTTGTTATCTTAGTATCATGACGATGTTTTAATTATTGATTGATCTATTTGATACTACTAGAATTTATGCTTTGACTTAGATTACGTTGATTATTTGAAATATATATATGCATAACATTCTCTAATGGAGTTTAATTTTTGTAAGTTTGGTTTTTGTTTTTTCTTGAAATCCAACAATACAATTTTGAGTAACATTATGATTTTTCATTGTTCAAAAGGTGTTTTTAATGCATAAATGGATTCAACGCCCTAAAAACCATATATACTTAAATTGTGTAGATTATATAGCTCAAACTTGTGATTCCAACAAATCCCTGCCAAATTTTGGACAAAATATGACCAAAAAATTAAAAAAATAAGCATTAGACTATACATTTTAACTTAAAATTTTGACTCACTGCTCTTTCTAGTTTAAACAATTTTTGAAGATAACATGTTGATACATTCCTCTAAAGGGGGGGGGGGATTTTATTGGAACTCATTTAACAGTTCCATTTTACATACATCAAATCTCATCTCAGAAAACGATGAAACATGACAGAACTGAGGCATAATTGGACTTCGCATACACTTTGAGAAACATTAGTGATAAATATTCCAAATGAATATTAAAGATTGTTTTGTAGGTATTCATGAATATGAAACCTGTTAATAGCAGTTGAGATGATACCATCAAAATGACATGGGATGTGGAAATCCCCAAAACAAGTAAAATGACAATATCATGACTACATTGATAATGGCATTGGAAATTTGGTGTAGGTTTTTTACAGTAGTTTTGGTGTCATTCAAAGAATGGGCCAACAATTTCCTTTCTAGATAAACATTCACCTAAAATACAAGTTCAATTTTGATAGGTCTAAAACATATTGACATGGTAACAATCCCATAATTCTAAATGTAAAACAACAAACTAATTTATATCTTTAATCTTGTTTTTTCATTTCAAGAAACTATAGAGAAGGATATTGCCAGATTCATCTAGAAATTCTAAGAGAATCAAATTCATGGAAGCATAAATTACAATGGAGAAAGTATATGAACTAAGGATTAGAGTTAAAAATCCATACCACCCAATTCTTCAGAGCAGATTTGTTCATCTTTCTAGTCTTAATTGCTCCTTCAAATTAGGGAAATATTGTTTCCACCTCACTCTTGTTCAAGAACATAAGAAGGTATTCTTCCTCTATATACCTGTAAAATATGGAATCCCATTAGAAAGAAACCAATATTTTTAGTACTCAGCAAAAAATCACCAAAGAGATCATGTAAGATGAAGAAAAAATATGATGTATATACTAACTTGGCCCCACGCTTAGAAATATTTTTGAAAATTCTCTTTGTTACAGCTATTGCTTACAATTCATTTTTTATCCCAGTATCACAATGATGTTCTAACTCATCAATTGTTTAGCAATGGTAGAAAGTCCAGAATGCTTGATGACTTTCATCAATATCTTCATCTTCCAAGCAAACACATTCTTCTTATTCAACTTGTGAATCTCTTCAACACTGATGACATATGTAGTTACTTCTTCCTTACCCTCAACACCACCCTTCCTCTTACTCACCCCTATACTCCTAAAGCTCACCTAAATTCCTTTTATAAGCATATTGTCATCAATATTGGACTTTGGGAGCTTCCTTTCAACACTCAGACTCTACTAAATCTCCATCACAGGAGGCCCTAAGAGTGTCCCTAATACATTTTTATGAAATATGGACTCCTCGATTATATCAAAGAAAGTATTGAATACTTCACCAACAAAATCTTAAATAACCATATGACTTCAGTCAAAAAGAAGGCATCCAATAGCCTAGTCACATAGGCCAACACCTAATGTATCTTGTTGGAGCACTCAACCTAGGGATCAAACAGTACACTCCATGCCATAATAAGCAAAGTGAGCCAAATAAAATTTTTCACACTCTTTCTGAGTCGACAGAAAAAGTAAAGAACCATCTTCCTAAGAATGAAGTTTCTTTCAACCATGAGGATAATAATATTAATAAACTAACCTAAAACCAATCTCCCATAAAAGAAAACTAATACCATCAAACACCATTTCCAAATCTCCAACCTCAGGACCATGTGATGCTCTAGGAGACCCACTTTCAAGCTCAAAATGAACATTCCCACTAGCACAACGAAGGAAATCCATTCCAGCAACAAGCACATAACCACTTCATGCTTCTTCTTCTTATTGTCTAGAAGTTCATCATCCTTGAAAGGATAATCTTCTTCTTCCTCCCCAATTGTCCTAGGGTGTGGTGACAGAGGCTCCGTCAGGCAATTTTTTCCTAAACGAGTTGGCATGTGGTGTGAGGGGAGAAGCTATGCCGGGAGATTTTTTCCTAAAGGGGTTGGCACAGGGCGTGAGGGACGAAGCTCTGTCGGGCAATATTTTCAAGAAAGGATTGGTGCTCCCTTCAAAAACATTCAACGAACTCTATTGAGCTGCGACAAATGTTGATTTTGGATTTAAGTACATCAATCTAGACAATGTAGGAATTGTGCTCCTTGTTATCTGTGCTTCTTCTTCTTATGTTATTCTCTATTTTTATGGGATCTAAGAATTGTTAGTTCCCAATTCAATTTCATCTCTACCTATTTTTTTTGTGTGATCATCATCTCATCTCCGCCTTTTTTTGTGCATGGGGTTAGGGTTTAATAACATTTCCTTCCAAATACCTTCGCATGTGATGATCCAACTGTTGAACATCCTCCAATCGTCTAACATATAATCCAATGGCATAGAGTGATGACAGGTGCGCGAGAGAGAAGTTCTTCTCAAAGGGAACACCTTACGATGTAATAATTGTTAATTTATCATATTTTTCTAAATATACATGTAAAGGACCAAATTTCCATGCAACACGTGTTTTTAAATGCAACTATATAGGATGGAAACATCTTCTCCTAGCAAGTTGTTACAATATGACAAGATTTTCATTGTACTAAGTTGTGGAAGTGGAACAAAGCATTATATTAAAAAAATATTAAAAATCATGACAAGCGTTTGGATATCTAGATGCAATTCTAGTTGATTTTGTTCCATATTTATTGTTATGTAATTACGCAAAATTGTTAATATATTTAAAAAATTAAGAAACAAAATTGAGAGTTGATCCCAATTTTTTTATAGTAAATTGTAAATAATATAAAAAAATTTATTGTAGAATTAAACCTTTTTATTTAGATAAAAAATTTAAAGTATAAAATTATAAACCATTAAATTTTCATATTACAAATTATAATGATAGGTGTCCCTTTTGTAAAATGGTCAGGCTAAACATTGTCTACCCTTTTCCCTCTTTCGTCTAATCAATTGAACTATTTTAATTGTTGATTAGGCCAATACATGTGTAACAACTCCGCTTCCAACAAAAGAAAAATTATATTTATGTAATTAATACCATTCACATACAACAGACTTGATGTGTTTCGTCACACCCTGACGAATACTATATGACAGGCATTCTAGTTTCTATACTTTAATCTAATTAATTGTCGAATTTTTGTTCAATAACTATCGTCACTTATATTTTATTCTCAATTACTGTCAGTGACATTTCTTACTCCTTGTATCATTAGACCATGATTTAGAAGTGGGTGCATTTTCTATCATTACTCTACTATCATGATTTTTATTACCATTGACATCTATTCCTTAGGACTATAGTCCAAATACATATTTTCAATGAGTTTCCCTGTCAATTAATTGACCAATTATAATCCAATGGATAATGGTAATTTAATAGTTAAGGTCTCACCCTTAACTCTCACGTTATGATTATTTTATCAATTTACCCCTTCCTAAGTCTACCCACAACCATATAATGACCAATGCCATACTATTCGTATTTGATGAATAACCCTTACCTTTATGAAGGTGTTACGTTACCTTTCTATGGAGCTACACTTACTCCCTTTTGACATAGATTTATATCTACATACAAAACCTTAGTTTCGATTTGGCCTCTTTGTATTTACACATAGGAATTGGAATTTTCCTTCCACGCTATCCCTACCAACCTACGTAATTACATGTTGATACACATTGCTATTATATGTATATGCACAACTTTACCTGTTCTCAGGAGTATCCACGTCATTAAATATGGACCTATCAATAGATATGCAACAATTTTGGCATTTACGAAGGTTTAATGAAACTTCGGCTCCGTATGGCCTTACACCAAATCTCTAAAACATATTTTTGTCTCGTGATCTTGTGTCATTTAATTCACAGTACTCCGTTATGAAAATAGTCACATGGCTCGTTTAGTGTTGATTTAACCCTCAAGTTACGTGTGAAATTCTCCATCGTAGGATATACTCTACGTGGACGATGGCGATCTCATCGTATCTGGGGTTATGGTTTCTTATTACATTTCCTTTTGTTGTGTCTCTCTTTCCGACCACTTGTCTTTGTTACACATTTTTTTCTCGGCTCCACGAATTCTTTTGTTTTATCCTGAGATGAGAAACTTAGTTTACAACGTCGAGTTCAAGCTCATAACTCTCATCAATTTCCTTAGGTAATACGAATTTACTACATTGTTTTTAATTTATATACCCTCAATTTAAACTTATAGGTCTCTGGCTTCATCATTTTGTTTTTGTTTCGGTCAAATATGATTAATTTTCACCCTTTATTCCTATAACTCATTTGATTTGTTTTCCAAGTTTGCAGTGAGGTGTTCGTCCCTATCACGCTGCATTCTTCACCGAGATATTCTGGGTCAATTCTTATGTTGAGGTGAAAACTCAACTGGTAAAATCCCTTCCGAAAATACAAAGCCAAAGGCCCCTCTGCCTGTGTATTGCTCGAATATAGTTTTTTTTCCTTTGGATGCCATCACACGTTGGTTGGGAAATTCCCTTCTTGTTTTCACAAATCGATTTCGATTATGGGTTTACATTATCTTCATTGAAATTCGATTTTTAAATTTACTATGTGACGGTTGTTGGGTACCAAATCTGTATACTTTTCTCTCCCATTTTCGCCCACCTTTCTATCTCCTTACATCATTAATTGTTCTAAAATACATGAGGTAAACCCCTTTCCGCTATCTTACATGGAATATTTGATTTATGAAGTAATAGTCATGGAGGTTTTACCTTTGCAAGCATTAACTCCGGTATTTTTACAGATTTAGTAAAAGTAAAGGGATTACAGCTACGAGCTATGGAGCAACTCCTAATTTCCAGTGTTATCTCAAACTGCTGCAACAGCGCAACAGACTCCTTCTTATCCCAGCACTATTTCAGGCTTTTCATGGTTTCCTTTTGGCAACTAGGTTGTTGTTGTAACAAATGTATAATTGTAGATATTTAGTTGTTAAAGGAAATCTACGATTTCCTAACATTTTGTATAAAGAGGGCCTTCGGGATATGAATTGGGGTTAAGCAAGAAGACACAAATTTTGTAATAGAAGTGTTTTCTAACTAATTGAATGCACAGTATTTTTTTGTTCCACTTGTAAGCTGTGAGTTTGTTGCAGCCCTGATCAGAGAGTTGGGGCCACTCTTCTGATCAGGTGATGCGTTATCTTTCTTTTGTTGATTTTATATTTTGATTTGTTATTGTTACTATTGTTCCAGTATAATTCTACAATTGTTGTGAATGCCTTTTTAATTCTGCAATCCATTTTAATTGTTGTCACAGTAGTTTGTTTGTTCATTAATTAAATCTTGTGATTCAATAGCAGGTTATGTGATTTCTCTTGCATATACTGTGCACATTAGTCTTGAAATAACTAACGCCCCCGGGTTGATAATTTATGTGGAAAAAGGGTTTGAATATTTGTTCACATCTGGACACCAACATTTTGGCGTCGTTGTCGGGGAAGTCTAACAACGTGCAAGAACATGATCTGCAATTGGTCTAAGGGTCGATTTCTCATCTTTGGGAGGGAATTTATTGCCCTACTCCAAGTCCTGAGCGTAGTGTTCTGTTTTTTTCGCTTTTTATTGTTTTTTTTAGAATTGATCTTTCGTCTTGGGGAGGGAATCCATTACCCTACTCCAAGTCCTGAGCATAGCGTGCTGCTTTTCCTTACTTTGTTTTTTCATTAGAACCAATCGCTCATCTTAGGGAGGGTATTTTTTACCCTCTCTAAGTCCTGAGCATAGTATTCAGCTTTTCTGCTTTTTGATTATTTTTTTGAAAGGGCCAACTTCTTGTCCTAGGGAGGGTATTTGATTACCCTACTTAAGGTCCTGAACTTTGATTTTATTCTATTTTATTTGATTTTTTGTTTGAACCTACTCTCTCGTCTTGGGGAGGAAACTATCTGTCCTCCTCCGGGTCCTAAGCGCTTTTGCTATTTTGATGAATTCTTCTCACCAATTGTATGAACAAATATCTGAATAAGAGGGGCAGAGGAAGACCCCCAAAGAAAGGAAAGGATCTAGCGAGGAAGGCGTATATCCAAGAGATCATCGAAAAGGATAAATCTGAAGAATCCTCTCACGCTGCTGTCAGGGTAAGGGTTCAGACGAAGTCCGAAGGGCAGTCAGTTGAACAGTCAGTGCCATCCACGGTTAAACTGTTAAACTTATAATGTTTAATCAAATCTTAGGGGGAGAGGAAAGAAAATGGTTCAAAGGCTTAACCCCTAACAGCATAAATGACCTCCATGCTTTTCATCAATTATTCTTAAACAAATGGGAAGTCAAGAAAAAACCTCTCCAAATCCTATCAGAGTATGATAATATTAAGAGAAATGTTGGAGAGAGTGTCCAAAACTACTACACTAGGTTCAATAGTGTATATAATGCACTCCCTCCCCACATGAAACCCCCACAAGGCCTATCCCTATTGAAATTTCCAGATGGATTTGATCCGAACATGTCCTATCAATTAAGAGAAAGAGACCCACTCACCTTAGAAGACATGCAAAGGGGAGCAGTAAGTGTAGAAGCCAACTTAATTGCTAAAAGGGCTAGATTGAGAGCAGAGAAGAAGGTCACATACAAAGAGGAAACTATGGCCTCCACATCTGATGCTAAAATTAACAGCCTAGTTAGGACAATGGAAAGGATGATGGAGATAATAAACATGAATGAGAGAGCTTATCCTAGAGAAAACGAAAAATCTCCTCAAAGCAGAAATCAAAATCAGAACCAAAATCAAAACTTTAGAAGAAACCCTCCTCAAATTAGGCAAAGAGGTCCTGATCAGCAAATCAGACCTCCTTTCCAAGAAAATTATGTTGATGAGGATGAGGGGGTGATTGAAGAAACAGAGGAAAACCAAATAAATTTAATGGGAGTAAATAATGAGGACATTGTTTTCCTTACAGAAGAAGAACAAGGTATATTTTCCCCAACTCAATATGAGGAAGAAAGCATAGAATCTGAAGACTCCAAATAAGGCTTTTAAAATTCCATCATGGAAGTACACAGACAATATGACCTCAGGAGAAAGAAGAACCAAGACACTCCCAAAATAAAGACCTCTAAAATTTCTGTTAGAAAAACACCTGAAAACATTTCTAAAAATACAGCAGAAAACACTAACATAGTGGCTAAAAGTTCTAATAAAAATAGAGGTAAAAATAGCCAACCAAGTCCCAAATGCAATGGTGACCAAAGCAGCACTAGCAACTCAGCTAATGCTCCTAATAGAACTATTTTAACTGTTGTTCCTAATAAAAACCAACAAGCTGAAATTGTTGTGAAAACAGTGACTAAAAAGGTTGATTTAAACATTTCAAAAACTCAGACACCTTTCAGTATAGAGAATGGAATTGCCAAGATTAAGATCTCTATTCCTCTTACTAAACTAGTCACTCAAGATGTATATAAATCTCAACTTTTGAGAGCTTTAAACATAGGAGGAAATGTTGATTCTGTTAATTTAAATGATGAAAAACTTGAACTTCTGTTTGGACCAGAAGTAGAAGGGAAATTTCAAGAGGGAGGTTTTCCTCCATTTTATGTCAGTTTAAACATCCATGATAAAATTCTCCACAATGCCATGTTAGACTCTGGAGCTTCACACAACCTTATACCAAAAGTAGTGATGGAAAGACTAGGCCTTGAGATAACTAGACCATACAAAGATTTTTACTCTTTTGATTGCAGTAGAGTTAAATTTCTAGGCCTAATCAAAGATCTATGTGTTAATCTAGCATGAATATCATCCAAGAGCTTATTAATGGACATTGTAGTGGTTGATATTCCTCCTAAATATGGCATTCTCCTTTCAATATCATGGGGTGCTAAACTCCAAGGTACCCTCAAAATGGACATGACCTATGCTACCATCCCTATCTTTAGGCAACCAAGGAGATTATATAGGGAAACCCACATGAAATACATGGTTAGCAGTCAAGAAAATCCAGATAACTCCCCTCTTTATTCTATTCACACAGACCTTGATTCATTTATTCTTTACAATGATGAAAAGGTTAATGAACAAGTAGTAGGAAATGAGAAAATAATTTTAGAAGAAGAGGATAAAGAGGAGGAACATTCAAAATAGTTTTCCCAAACATAATATTATAGCAAACACGATGGAAACCATAGGGAACAAAGCAACCATCAACATAGTGTTGATCATGAAAAACAAAACAATGACAAATATAGTGCAGACCCTAAAGAACAGCATGGTAAATAACATAGTGACAGCTACTATAAACAACATAATGGGGACCATGATCAACTTAATGACAAATCTGAAATTGAACCTCTTTGGAGTATGAGTTTTGATGGTTCATGTAGTAAAACTAGTTCAGGAGTAGGCATATGGGTGCATAACACAGAGAAAAATCATACAGAAGGCCACTCATACAAGTTAAATTTCCAATGCACGAATAACTTAGTTGAATATGAGGCACTCCTCTTAGGACTAAAATTACTGAAGAAATTAGGAGCCAAGAGGATAATTGTCCATGGAGATTCAAAGCTAGTCACTAGGCAGATAAATGGAGAATGCACAGCCAAGCATCCCAGATTAAAAACCTATAGATATGATGTTATTGACCTCTTGAAAACATTCATAGAATACGATCTCACCTTTGTCCCTAGAAATCAAAACATTCTTGCCAATGGTCTAGCATTTGCAGCCAGCACATGTCAAAAACCTTATCAAAACAAGCAACACACAATCCAAGTCAAATATAAACCAGCAGTTCCTAATAACATAAAATACTGGCAAGTTTTTGAAGGAGATAAACAGATAGAGGATTTCATGCAGTCCAGAAATGAGTTTGAAGTGCCAAATTTAGACTCGGAGTATGAAGAAGACTGCTCTACTGAGGGACAATCTTACAAAGAAAAAACTCCTGACATTGCTGATATAAATCTGTTAACAAAATAACACACGCAAAAAACAGAGTTGTGCACTAATTTAGAAAAAGAAGACTTTGAAGTGCTACAGTCCAATAATGATAACTTGCCAAAGGGATTGGTTCCTCTAGAATAATTGTTTGACTTTAATGATGTTTCTAAGAAGCCAAAGATGGAACCCACTGAAGCTGAAACAGAAGAGTGCAATATAGGCAGTGAACAAAAACCCAAATTGATAAAACTGTCTAAAACACTACCTGCTCATATCAAACATAAATATTTTGAGATTTTTAGAGAATTTACTGATGTTTTTTCTTGGAGTTATGAAGATTTAAAATCATATGATACAGAGATAATTCAGCATAATATACCTTTCAAAGAAAACCAGAAGCCCTTTAAACAGAAACTGCGTAGAATAAACCCTGTGCAGCTACCCCTGGTTGAGAAAGAAATTAATCCTCAGAATGGGTTTCAAATCTTGTATCAGTGAGGAATAAAACAGGAGAAACTAGGCTATGTATATACTTCAAAAATTTAAACAAAGCCTCCTTAAAAGACAACTACCCTTTAACAAAAATGGATCACATCTTACAAAGGGTAGTAGGGTCTAAAATAATTTCTTTGCTAGATTCTTTTTCAGGATACAATCAGGTGCTAATACACCTAGATGATCAACACAAGACAGCTTTTACTACACCGTGGGGCACTTTCATGTATGTGAAAAATCCTTTTGGGTTAATGAATGCTGGTGCCACCTTCCAAAGAGCCATGGACATTGCTCTCTTAGAAGAAATAGGTTACTTCATTGTGATATACCTTGATGACATCACGGTCTACTAAAAAACTGATGAAGAACACCTAGCTCACTCAAGAAAAGTCTTTGAAAAATGTAGAAAGTATGGTCTATCTCTAAATCCCAAGAAAACTCTTTTTGGCCTCCAAGAAGGAAAACTTTTAGGCCATATCATATCTGAAGAAGGGATCAATATAGACCCAAAAAGGATTGAAGGAATATTGCAAATCAGTCACCCTATAAATATCAAAGAGCTACAATCTTTCATTGGAAAGATAAATTTCTTAAGAAGGTTCATACCAAACCTTGCAAAACTCCTAAGAAACATTACAAACATGCTAAAAAGAGAAATAGGAGTCAAGTGGACCATAGAAGCAAAGCAATCCTTTCAACTGGTAAAACAAGCACTTACCCAAACACCAATTCTAATCATCCCTGATTTTACCAAAGATTTCTTCATCTTCTCCTTTGCATCAGAACATACAGTTGCTGCTATCCTACTACACAAAAAACATAAAAGGACAGGAACAACCTATTTCATTTTTTTAGCAAGGCATTAAGAGATGCACCTCTGAAATAAAATATAATGGAAAAACAAGCTTTTGCCTTGATCAAGGCATTAAAATATTTCAGAGTTTACATTTTTCACTCACACATCATTGCATTTGTGCCTCGCTCAGTGGTAAAAGACATCTTAACACAAGACCCTGACGGCAAAAGGGGTAAGTGGATTGTTGTTATATTACAATATGATCTAGAAATCAAGCCCACTAAACTAATCAACGGACAAGGATTGGCTAAACTGATGGTTGAAACAAACTTTTAAGCACTGGACATGAATATGATTGATGCATTAGATGAATAGGAGGAGTTGGCAACTCCACTTATTGAAGAATAATTTCTGAATTCATCTTGGTATGCTGATATTTAATATGTGCTTTTTAATCTTAATGTTCCTCCTAGTTTGTCTAAAACTAAGGCTAGATTCTTAAAGTTGAAGGTTGTAAACTACTGCATTGTAGATAAAATTTTATATTGGAAAAAAGCTAGTGGTATATTTCTTAAATGTTTGCCTGAGGAGGATGCAGATAAGATCAAGCATGAGTTTCATGAAGGAGAATGTGGAGGCCACCTCTATTGGAAAATTATTGTCAACAAAATCCTTAGAGTTGGTTACTATTGGCCCACCCTCTTTCAACACATCCATAAAATGGTAATTTCCTATCATAAGTGTCAAATCTTTGAAGGCAAAAGAAAACTGTTGCCATTACCTTTGCATCCTATCTCTGTTGAAGCTCCTTTTCAACAATGGGGCCTAGATTTTATTAGAGAAATCCATCCTGCCTCCTTTGCCCAACACAAATGGATCCTTACTGCAACTGACTACTTTACAAAATGGATAGAGGCCATCCCTTCTAGAACTGCCACAGACTTAGTAATCATCAAATTACTTGAAAACCATACTTTTTCTAGATTTGGCTGTCCTAGAAAGATTATCACTGATAATGTTGTTGCCTTTAGATCCAAGAAAATAGTGGAATTTTGCCACAAATATTAGATTACATTGGGCCATTCTATAGCTTATTACCCTCAAGGTAATGGGTTGGCAGAATCCTCAAACAAAAGTTTGGTGAACATCATCAAAAAGTTGTTGGAAGAGAACAAGAAGTCATGGCACAGCACACTAGTACATGCACTATGGGCAGACAGGTTAACAAATAAAAAATCAATTGGAATGTCTCCGTATCAGCTAGTGTCTAGAGCAGATGCAATTTTTCCAACAAGTTTAGGAGTGCCAGTCATGAAGCTCATCCAAGAAGCACAGTCTGAAGAAAATGACATGCTAAGGAGAATAAATCAAACTGTCCAGTTGTAGCAAACCAAATAAGAAGTGTATAACAGAACACAGCAAGTGCAGGAAAACATAAAGAAGTTGTTTGATAAAAGAACAAAGGCAAATGATTTCAACATTGGTGACAAAGTGCTAAAATGGGACTCAAGAAGAGAAGACAAGGGCAGGCATGGAAAATTTGAAAATCTATGGAAGGGTCCATACATCATCCATTCTACAAAAGGTAACAATGCATTCTTCCTTCAAGAGATGAATGGAACAGAATTGATTGGAGGTCATGTCAATGGCAGGATGCTCAAGCATTTATTTTGTTAAAAATCTCAATTTAAAGCTTTATTCATTGTATATAACATTGTTTTAAGAAAAATATCAGAAAAATAAACACAAAAACAAAGAGAAAAAAGAAAAGAGGGCAGATAAAAAGAAAAGGTAAAGCCCCATACCAAAAAAGAATATTTCTGAAAGTGTGCAAGTCCAAACGCCACTACTTTTGAAGAGTAAGTCTTGTTCAGTCATACAACCTAATCATGATTGAAAAAAATTTAAATTTCTACTGATAGGTTAGTGATTGAAGATTTTCCAAACTGTTTAAACTTGGCTTATCAGTAGATTAGATTAGGAAAATATATTGGTTCCAAATGTTCAAATCTGAACCAAAGAAAGAGAAGGATGAATAACAAATTCCAAATTACAGCGCTCAAAGTTTTTAGTTTTACTTTTTTCAAAAATAAATTTGTGTGTATTTTTTACAAAATGCCACAGCTCATGACAAATCAAACTGCTTAATCCTGATTTGCTCATGTTTTCAATTTCCTGTTTTTAGAATAGAGAATGAAAATTTGTCAAAATGTTTAATCTTGGCAGTTAAGTAGATTAGGTAGAGAATAAAAGAGCTCATCAGACTAATCTGAGCCTTTGGATGATATAAGTGTAGAAGTCGATAGTTTCCTATTTTCAAAAAGAAAATGATGACAAGGGTTGCCAATCTAAATGCACCCAAATGAAGAAAAAATGCTAGGAAAAGTATGATGGGTAGGTAGAGTTTGAGTTGAAGCAATCATGTTTTTCAGATTTTGAAGATCACAGCTTCAAAAGGAACAGCAGCAGATCAGCAATTGAAGAAAGAGGAATTTGTCAAGTGCAAATCAAGGCACTGGTCTACAAATTCCAGAGATTTGATCTCTGAGGTTCTTGACACCTCCTACAGGAGCTGCCCTCCCCAGCTAGAGCCACTATTATCCTCCTGTATTCTACAGAGTTCACTAGGTGACTATTGATTTTCCACAAGTAGCTAAAGATAGCATTCTTTTCCTATCAGCTATCTTTATAAATCTCACTGCCTTCATTATCCTTATAAAGTCTTTTTCACTATATTTCATCCCTGCCCCTTTCAAAGTCACCCTGTTGCTACTTAAAGCACTCATTTTGGGCTTATTTATCTCATTTTCATTCTCTCTACCTATCTAAAGTCTCATTCACTCATTTCCTTCACTAAAAACCCATTTTCCCCTCTCAAAACCCTTCTAAACCATCACCTTCATCATTTTCCTCCTTTTGCACTAAAAAAATGTAAAAATGCATTTTTACATTGTTTTTTAAACAAAATATTAGCCTCTTAGGACCCACCTTTTATATTTAAAAAGACCATATTTTAAATATAAACTTGACTCCTTTAAATGTTTCAAACCCTCCCCTTTTACCTTGATAAATAAAAGTGCTTCCGCTTATGTTTTTTCCCCAAGCTCTTTTTTTAAAGCCCCCACCCACATTAACCTAACCCCACGCCATATAACCTCCTCCCTGGCCCATATAATAAGCACTCTCGCTTATTCTATTGACCTCTGGGCCCCACTTTCCACCAAAACTCGCACTCCATTTAGATCCTGCCACCTGGCGCCCGAACCCAACCACTCCACCTGCTCGTCACTCCCAAAATGCCCGAACACCGTCGATCTCCCTCCCCGATATTTAACGACCCTGATCGCGTATCACAATATTATATGCACCAGGGTTAACATTTTTAAAACTTGCGAAATGGGTGGTATTCCCTTGCCACGCATCATTTGCTGAATGGTATCGCACGCCTTCACCCAATACCATTACCACCCGTCCGTATATGCGAAAATCACCTGCTCCATGCCCGAAAACCGCCTTTCCCTCCTCCCGCCAAATTTCGATACCGCCTTCCATTTAAACATGATCCAGAGCCCTGTGGCTCTACGATGAAACCCTGACCCTCCATTAACGCCTCTGCGATGCTCCAAATCCCGAAAAACCCCCTGTAAACGCAGAAAGCCCTCCAAACGCAGGTTGTAAAGCTCACAATTTGTTTATGTGCAGGTTTAATGGCGGAAAGGCAAGAAATGCATTCCAATAGTCCAAAACTCATTTTAATGAATGTCTAGATAATGATCTGGAGGTTTATTCTATTTCTAAGGGACCAGAGGTGTAAAAACAAGAAAAATATCGATGAATCATGATCATTGGTGTTATTTAAACCCTCCAGCAGCAAAAGGATACCCCCCTGCACAGAAAACACAAACAGAGACACAGTGAAAAAGGTAAAATAGTTAAGAAGACCGTGATAGTAAGGGTCAGAAAGATAAAAGGGCCAATCACTGATCAAAGGACAAATCAAAGGATTACCCACAAAACAGAGGTTAAAGGTAATAAGGGCAAAAGATCAAAGGCTTAAATGATAAAGTCAAAGGTTAAAAGGCAGAATCAACAAGAAAGAAAGTGAAACAGTCAGATAAAGGATAAGTCCAAAATTTAAAGGTCTAAACAAAGTTCTAATGATAAAACAAAGGCAGATTAAACATAGAATAAAATTCGAATGACCAAACCCACAGCAGTTACTCCTCAGAAGGATATTTTTCCACCTACAGCATGTCTTCTTTCAATAAAGCATCAAACAGTCAGAGATATTTTTCATCTACCCAGTAGTTATTGTGAAGTTATTGAAAAAGCCTTAAAGTCAAATATTTCCCAAAATTAGATTAAAATTTAAGATAGGAGTTATTATTTCAGAGAAACACTCTAAGATATTTTTTCCTTGGGCCTTGCATGGTCTCAAAGGTCAAAAAACTCATTCACTGTAATAAATGACATCTGAAACCCTAGCTTTGCATCACCTCCTCATTTTGCAGATAAATACTGCATGCAAACTTCATTTTTAGTGTCGGTTAGTTGGTGGTTAATTGATTGATTTCTATTGCTGAGCTAGTTGAGGACTACTAGGCTAGATTTGAGAAAGCTCCGAGTTGCATAGATCTATTGTATATGAAGTAATGTAACTGTTTTGATCATCAGTAATACAAGCACGTTCACAGGATTCTTGAGCTATGTTAAAGGTGAAGCTTTCCTTCTTTTTCATTGTTTTTCTTCTGTTCTCCATTCTGTCCACTATTTCTCTAATAAAAGAACAGACATTTTAGAGTAGGATATGTTGTCTTGGCACCCTATTTCTTTCTTCCTTCTTTATCTTAATGTTTTCCTCTGCAAGGTCTGATTGGAGAATTCTTAATTTCTCTCTAGTTCCATCTAGCTTGTTGTCTTAGAAATAATTTAATAGAGTCAAGCTAAAGAATTCTATGGTGAGCCCTGTCCTTTGGTGTAGCTTGAAATATTGTTTTTAAGACCTTTCTTTGAAGTATACTTAGTAGAGTCTAAACTAGGGAAATCTATGGTATGCCCTGTCCTCTGGTCTGCCTCAAAATGTTACTTTGAAGGTCTTTTGAGTGTTTAGTTAAATAAGATAGGTTTAGCTTGCTCTTTAGCTGCTCTCACCGTTATCTTAAATGTTTTCTTTGTCTGAAAGTAATTCTAGGATTGCTAGATGGTTGTCTTAAAGGTTTGCTTATTAAAGTCTGGCCAAAGAAGTCTATGGTATGCTCTGTCCTTTGGTTTGCCTCAAACAATTACCTAAAAGGCTTTTCTTGTTTAAGTAGAGCTATAATATTCTTAACTGACTATAGCTCTGCTACCTTCACAACTTATTGTTATTTCATATCACATTCTAATCTAAGAGATCCACTTGATATAGTTATCTTGCCCTATGAAAACCCTTGCATAGTTGATGAACAATTAAATCCTTTTATGACTCCATAACCCAATGGATTAATGTTTTCTCATGGTCTATCTATTCAGCTGAAACACCCCCTCAATTAATCACACCAGAGACCTGTCAACCTATCAATTAATCAGCCAAAACAAACAAGTCCTTAGAACTTCATAACTAGTCTAATATCATAAAAACAAGAGCACAAACACATATTATCTAAAACACTTATATAAGAGAGATCCCTCTCTAAATCCAGGAAGGCTAGGTCCTAGGATTCCAAAGTGGTTTTGATGTGGCCCCTGTAGTGTTTGTTCTTGCAAATCTTACAAATCACAGGGAGCCAACGCAGGGTACATAGACCAGTTGGATAAAGCACAGCAGAGGCAAGCAAAAAAAAAGGCCAAGATAGAAGAGTTGGAGGAACAAGTGTAGTTGCTGCAATCAGATAAGGAGAATATGTTTTCCCTGGTGCAGCAGGTAATGGCCTGTAGACCTCACGCACATAGCTATGCTTTATTCCTTCATGAACAATTTGTCTTCTTTTGTCTTGAGAGTATATATAAATAAATTTTTCATGAGATTGAGGATCCCATCCAGTTTCTCCGTATCTTGAAAATTCATGATATCATAGGACAACACTTAATGTGTGAGCTCTACATGTATGGTTACTTCTTAAGGCATGATCAGGCCTTCAACCCCGTTCCATTTGTGGGGGATATTAATTTAAGAGCCTTCACCTCCTACACCATAAATCAGATTAAATGGAGAAAGGCCTATGATACGTTTGAAGAAAACCAAGTCACAAGCTGCTAATGATGAGGAAGGAGCATGGCTAGGCAGTAAATATTTATAACAAGCATTTTACCTTTTTATAGATTGAGGGGCATAGAGGACACATGTTGATAACCCAGAAATGGTGTGTTGACCTCTATGTCAGACAGATAATAACTTTCCGTAAGGAAGCACTGGACAGTTGTCAAAGGAGGTGGATGTTGTCATCTTCGACCGTCAGAATTCAAGATCCTTTTGGACCACCTAACTTTGCACGGGCACTAGAAAGGGTGCCACATTTTGTGGCATGAATTCAGACTTGTGGGGTCAGGTGGATGGGGCTGAGGTTCTAGTTTTCCCTTATTTGGCTTCCAGCCGAACAATATACTCCTACATACAACGTTGACCCAGACTGGTGGAAGGATGTTGTTCTGACGGAAGGTTATAAACCCCCTGGGACAAAGATGGCCGAAGAATATGATCTCACACAGCTTCATGCCAGCCACAGTCAGTCCAACCCAGATCTTAGGAGACGACGAGCTGCATGAGGACCTATAGATAGACCAATTGGGGGAAGATGTTGGGTACCAAATTTGTATACTTTTCTCTCCCATTTTCGCCCACATTTATATCTCCTTGTATCATTAATTATTCTAAAATACATGAGGTAAACCCCTTTCCACTATCTTACATGGAATATTTGATTAATGAAGTAATAGTCATGGATGTTTTACCTTTTCAAGCATTAACTCCGGTATTTTTATAGATTTGGTAAAATTAAAGGGATTACAGCTACGAGCCACAGAGCAACTCCTAATTTCCAGCGTTATCTCAACCTACTGTAATAGCGCAACAGACTTCGTCTTATTCCAATGCTATTTCAGGCTTTTCATGGTTTCCTTTTGGCAACTAGGTTGCTATTGTAACAAATGTATAATTGTAGATATTTAGTTGTTAAAGGAAATCTACGATTTCTTGAACATTTTGTATAAAGAGGGCCTTCAGGCTGTGAATCGGGGTTAAGCAAGAAGACACAGATTTTGTAACAGAAGCATTTTCTAATTAATTGAATGCACAGTATGTTGTTGTTCCACCTGTAAGTTGTGAGTTTGTCGCAGCCCTAATTAGAGAGTTGGGCCCACTCTTCTGATCAAGTGTTGTGTTATATTTATTTTTTTGATTTGTTATTGTTACTGTTGTTCCAGTATAATTCTACAATTGTTGTGAATGCCTTTTTAATTCTGCAATCCATTTTAATTGTTGTTATAGTAGTTTTCTTGTTCATTAATTAAAGCTTGTGATTCAATAGCAAGTTATGTGATTGCTTTTGCATATATTTTGCGCGTTAGTCTTGAAATAACTAACGCCCTCGGGTTGATAATTTATGTGGAAAAAGGGTTTTAATATTTGTTCACATCTGGACACCAACAACGGTCTAATGTGTTTTGGTGTAACGAAGGTGAAGGATTTTTCCTCGTGGGAACCATTCTCTCTCTCACTCGTGGAATGGCTCAAATTTTCACCTCCGTGTGGCAATGGAAATAATTTTTAGGTAAGCATTATGCCTCCATAACGTTACTTCTTTTCCTCATTATAAAACTGGTTTTTCCTGTGTTTCCACTATTTGTTTGCATCACTGAGCTGGCTCCAGCATCTTCATTATTTTTGCCCATACCCTCAGTGTTATGAAGTAAATTTGTTTCCTCATTTAGAGTATATTTTTTGGAACGAATTTACATCTCAGAGTTAAGGAAATTTACCTTATTCTTAGTTATAGAATCTCAATTTCCATTATTGAAATCTCGTAGATTCCTACTATGCCATTTATTTAATGATTGTAGGAATTTTATGAATTAGTTTTGTTTGCACAATGATTCTCCTTATTAGACTATCTCGTCGGTAATGGTTTACTTTTGTTGAATTTCAATTAATTATACCGACAGGGACTAATAACTTGGTTCCCTAAATTGTGCAGGAATTCTACAATTCCGCGTGTCTTCATTTTCACTCGTTAGGCCATCGAAGAACTTAAGGTAAGCATTTTCTTGAATCTATTAGCTTTTCTTTGATTCTTTGGTTCATCATACTCTTCATTTTACTGATTTCAATTTATCTTTTCCTTACAGCTTTATTTCTTCATGATTGTCAGTGAGGTAATTATTTCCTACACTCTTTTGTTATCTATACTTTCTCTTTTTGTTCTAATTTGGAATCTATGCAACAGTATTAATTGCTTGATTTTTGTTCTGTTCAGGTAACCTCTAATAACATATTTCGCTTGACCACTTCTGCTAGCAATTTACATATCCAATAGTAACTTTGGATTTCCCTTTTTCAGGTTGGTCCAATAACCTACTTGGGGATTTCTGTTATTATATCTTTGCATAATTTTAAGAGAGATTATATACTTGTAATTTATGGGACAGAGTTCCCCCAATTTTGTATAATTATTTGGACATATTTTTGATTGGACAGTATATGTATATGGATATGAATCCTTTGACTTAATATAACTCAATATAATTTAATATGCTCTACTTCCAGGATTGAAGTTATGTTTTCATTCCTCATGTGACATATTCTCTAGGATCTTTGTTTCAATTCTGTTAATAATTTATGAATTCCTTATTGTAATTCTGATAGAATATTATGTCTTAGTTATAGTATCCAAATCTTCAAATTCTACCACAGCAGAAGATTTGATGTGAATGTTCTAAATTCACATTCACTATTAGACATACTTATTTTTATTCTGTACTATTTTATTTACATCTTTTCATGGTTAGTAAAATAATTCTACTGTATTTATTTTTTGAATAACTGATTCTGATAGTTCACCTAACCTCATATTTAAACCTACATCAAGGTTTAGACATTCTGAGAGTTGGTACTCTTCATATAATTATCTATGCAACACTACAGATCTATGCTATATTTATTATAGACTATTTTGTTAAATGCACAGATCTAACAGTTCACAACAATTAGAATTGTTCACATTATTGTCATACATATTATAAAATCTTATACAGATCTAATTAATCTCTTAACCACTATTTAAATTCTATATAACTACACAATACAAGATAAAATGAATTAAATTGTGCATACCAATTCTAATAGACTATTTTCCACCCAACCTATGAGCTCTTTCTCCACAGCTCCCCTCGAGCAGAGATCAAACCTTCCAGCAGTAGACGACCCCTTGTCTACCCATAATTTTCTTATTTAGGCCTGCTTTCCCATCAGCTTGTTTCCATAACTGCGTCCAGTTAATGAAGATGTTGTTTTCCTTTCTGCTTAGGCTTTCCTTTTGTTTTTTTCACAAAAGTACTTTAAAACTAGCTTTTTCCTCTTTCTAGTTTTATTCCACCTCTTCCCAGTAACTTTCCTCTTTACTGGGGTATATTTTTAGATTTTTATCTCCAATCTAATTTTCAATATTTAATTTATTTTCTCCAAGGATTTTTGGAGAACTGGGAAATTCTTGGGAACCTTATCAATCCTCGTGGATTTGAATTCTTGATCTCTAATTATACTCTAGTCTTTGCACAATTAATTCCATTTTTATTTTATTAAATTTAAATAATAAAATATTTCCACAATAAATTTTTTCCCTTGGGTCCACTTGACCCTTTAGGATTGTTCAACTGTCTAATAAAATCATAAAAACTGGGGATATTACAACATGGACCTCCTATATTTTTTTACTTATGGTGATGTTATCTCGGGGGATTGTTTTGAAACTCATGCTAAGCATGAGCATTGACTTGAAAGTTACAGGTGAGAATCTCAAGCGAATACGAAATGGTGGTGGTAGGCGCAGGCATAATAGGAAGTTGCACTACCTACCAAATTTTAAAAAGAGACAAATTTTTTCTCCTCTTAGAGCAATATGATTTTTTGCACCATACAGGATCTTCTCATTGGGAATTTAGGACCATCAGAGAGACTTACCCAGAAGAATACTACACTGCAATGATGGAGGAGGCCTTCAAACTATGGGAAGAATCCCAACAATAAATTGGGGACAGAGTGCACATCAAGACCCAACAACTTGATATGGGTCCCATCTAGAACAAGGGCCTTCAATATGTTATACAAGTATGCAAAAAACGAGGGATCCCCATTGAAGTTTTCAATTCAGAACAAGTTTCTAAGAGTTTCAAGGTAATCAAGCTGCCCAATGATTGGATTAGATTTGTTATAGATAGGGGGGTCCTACGAGCTTCCAAAGAAGTTGCAATGTTCTAGTATTTGGCTATGAATCATGTATCTACACTCAGGGATAATACACAAGTCACAAAAATCAACAATGGGTGTGACGGCTCGGTGAAGGGTGGCGGGGGTCGATCATCGCAAACATCGATGAGGGGCGGGGCATGGCGGCGTAGCGGCTTGCCACGGTGAGGGGGTGCAGTGTCTTTGGTTCCTGGTTTGAGGGTCATTCAACATTATTTCTTGGAAAAATGAAGATATTTGATTCAATCCCTGTTGGAGTGATTGGAAACTGCGAAACAGATTCGATGGGAGGAACATGTGGAACTGGTAGCTACCTTAGATAAATTGCACTACTTTCAGTGCCACGTCTGAGAGCATATTGTTGTGGTCTGGCGAGGACAGAACATGCTATCAGAGAAGGTGGGGAAGTTGGAGTCATAGATGGCTCACTTCGAGGGGCACGTCCAATGCTCATTTAAACCTCCGCCTCCTCTTGGGACAGCCTCGGACAACCCAACCTCCATCACGTTGGATGACTAGCGTAACTACAAGTTTTCTGTATGTTTTACTTGTGTTCTAGTGTCTTTGTCCTTCTCGGTTTTGGATGATGTCCTTAGTTTTCTTTTTTTATATGTTGTATGTGTTGCTCAACAAACGTGGTCAGGGTGAGACCACCTATTTTTTGCTGCTACTCTCGATGTATATCTTTTTTGAAGAATGAATAGAATTTCAACCTACCAAAAAAATTGTAAATTTATATGCCATAATTTAATTCTTTTTAAAATTTCAAATTAAAATTCCAAATGAGTTGTAATGTTTACATGAAATTTTACTACAATTCTAAAGTTTTAAGCAACATTTCAAATTGACTCTTAAAAACACATGCTCTTTAATTAAAAGTTCTCTTGAAATTTATGCACATTTGCATAAAATGCTTATTTTTTTTACTATCTTAAAATGTTATTTAATCTCAGTAAGTCATTCATCCATATCTTTTAACATATCTAACTAGATCATTGTTACTCAATATCCAAACCTTTGTTTGTCACTCTAAATCAATAGGTGTGAGAAGTCCCATAAAGTGTCTCAAAGAGACTCATGCCAAGTGATGCACATGAAATATATTATTCTAACCCAAATTAACAATGTCAACATTTTCCTCCAACTTTGATGCATTGTCCACCTCATAACAATGTAATATGGTATGTCTTCAAAAACTCAATTTAATTTCATTGTTCATTCATTCGACTATAAATGATAAGTGATGGTAAAGTTCAACCAAGTAACTTGGAGCATAGTCTTCTAAAGGTTGGAATTGAATTCTAAATCTTCATCAACAATAAAATTTTAAATCACTTCATGCAATTGAGTTATCCCATCCACTAAATTTAACATGGTAATATTGGAAGCCTTGCAAGTATCCCATACAAGACTAAAGTGAGTAGCGTTGGCAACATTGTCCATGATCACCTTGATGGGATCATGTTTCTTAATTGTTTTTTATAAGACTATTTTGACATCCATTGAAATTACTTCCCATTACCATTCTAAATTTGGCGGTGGTTCTAGCAACCCAACCTAGTGTTGATGTCTTATCTCTACCTTCTAGCGTTCCAAACCCTTAGGCAAACACACTTTCTTCATGGGCATAACAATCTCTATCACTATTTTTAAGAATGCAATATTATGGATTTTAACTTCTAGATTTTATTAGATCACATTGTTGAGGATTTGGCACAGGCGCCATGTGCTATGTCTGCACTTGAGGTTCTTCAAAGTTGTCCTTCACAACGGAAGGCTTTACTGTCTGCAATCGGTGGCATCGATCCAGCCGACTCGAGCCTTCTCACCTTCGATCTGGAGAATTTTACTCCCCGGCTTCCACATCAAATCGCTTTGGTCATTCAAGTCGGGATTAACGGTCTGAACATTCATAGGGCCGTCGTAGATGAGGGTGCATCTACCTGCGTTATGTCCTCCGCTTGCTGGAAGGCCATTGGCTCTCCAGCCTTGTCGTCGTCTCCCAATGCCCTTGAGGCATTTGATGGTCGGGAATCTAAACCCCTGGGCGTTCTCGAGAGTCTTGCGATCACATTACAGGGAAAAACTGTCAACGTAGAAGTGGAAGTAGTTGATGCTAAACTCAACTACAATATACTTCTTGGCCGCAGCTGGACCCATGCCATGCTCTGCGTGCCATCTACCGTCTTTCGATTCATTAAGTTCCCTCATGAGGGCAAGATTGTCACGGTGGATCAGTTGTCATTTTTCACCTCTAACTCTGAGAACAACGTGCCATACGTGGATCAAATTCCGAATCCCCCAGACAGTATAGGACCTGGTCTCTTCAAAGACCCAGTCCTCATGGGTATATTCCCCGCACCACCACCGAATACCGCTCAAGTCAACATGTTGTCCAGGTCCGATGACCCCTGGCTTATTCCTACACCTGAGCAGGTATATGAGTTTGGAGAATCCATGCCTTTAACGCCAGTAGAGATCAGCTACTGTGAGATTGTTGCTGCATCGGATCCTCCACCTCCTCAGCATGCTCCGATGAGCATGGCTCTCGACGTCTACTCACAAACCCCCTGGCTTGGTCAGGCTGATTCACCTGATCCTCTCAGAGAGACTTTTCCTTCAGATGAGGCCATCATCGAAACTTTGTCTCTTGAGGAGCTGCCCTAGGGCGATGGACATCATCGCTCCTCGTTTATGCCCAGCTTGGGGGCAATGACTGATTGTCTGGAGCGTTATGCTACTCAGGTTCCTTCCCCTCCTCTTCAAACACCGATCTTGACGCACGAGGTCTTTTCGGAGGGTAATCTGAGTAACATTACTCAAACAATTCCAATCAACATCTCCGTTAAACCGGGGATTGTTGAGAATATTCATGTGGGTGTGACTTGTTCTCCCGATGAGATTCAAGTCTATACAGAGCTTTTCAAAGAATTCAGAGATGTTTTCGCATGGTCTTACGAGGAAATGTCGGGAATTGATCCTAGTATTGTTGTGCACGAAATTCCAACCTATCCAGGTGCGAAACCTGTGCGCCAACGCTTACGTCCCATGCATCCTCGGAAAGCCGCCGCTATCAAGGCAGAAGTTGAAAAACTTCTGAACGCGGGTTTTATTTATCCCATCCCCCTTACAGAATGGGTGTCTAACATTGTCCCTGTCGATAAAAAGTAGGGTACAATTCGAGTTTGTGTGGATTATCGCGACATTAATCGTGCCTGTCCAAAGGACAATTATCCCACTCCCTTTATCGATCAGATCATCGACGGATGTGCTGGGAGTGAGATCTATTCCTTAATGGACGGTTTCTCAGGCTATAACCAAATCAATATTGCACCTGAGGATCAACATAAGACCACATTCATCTGTCCGTGGGGCACTTTCGCGTATAAGAAAATCCCGTTCGGCTTAAAGAACGCTGGAGCCACGTTTCAGCGTGTGATGTCCTACGCTTTTCATGACATTCGCCACATCGTTCAGCCTTATCTGGACGATTTTCCAGCCCATTCGGGTAAGCGAGAGGACCATCCTGAGCATCTCCGCCAGATCTTTCTTCGTTGCAGACGCTACAATATCAGGCTCAACCCTCATAAGTGCGTCTTCTGCGTTGATTATGGCCGTCTTTTAGGCTTTATAGTCTCGAAAGACGGAATTCGCCTTGACCCTCTAAAGGTCGAGGCCATCATAAATCTCCCATCACCCTCCTCCCTGTATCAGTTACAGAGTCTGAAAGGGAAAGCGAATTTTATTAGGCGCTTTATCTCGAATTATGCCGAGGTGGCCAAAGGATTCACTCGTTTGTTGAATCAGAACGTTCCCTTTCATTGGGACGAAATCGCACAGGAATCCTTTGAGAAGCTGAAGACGTTGCTTGTCAATGCTCCGTTGCTTCGTCCTCCGGACTACCACCGCGACTTCACTTTGTATCTAGCCGCCGCATTTAGCACCATAGCCATGGTCTTGGTGCAGGATGACGATCATGGTGATGAACATGTTGTTTATTACCTGTCTCGAAACCTTCTCGACCCGGAAACGCGTTATGCACATGTCGAGAAGTTGGCCTTAGCAGCAGTACACGCTGTACAACGCTTTCGCCATTACATCCTTTTGCGCACGATAACAGTGGTTTCAGACTGCAACCCTATGACGTACATTCTTTCTAGACAATTACTAGGGGGCAAGTACTCCAAATGGATTGTGATCCTGCAGGAGTTTGACTTGGAGTTCACCACTGCCAAGTCAACTAAATCACTGGTCTTCGCGGATTTGATATGTTCTCTCCCTACAGACTCTGTTCCCTTACACTCTGAAGATCATATACCGGACGAAACACTTTTCCTCATCAGTACTCGTGATCCTTGGTACGGTGACATCATAGTGTATCTTCAGACCGCGACATTTCGGTCTGAGTTGGATAAAGCTGCCCGCCATCGGATTCGGCACCAGTCCCAACCCTACCCTATAGTAGGAGATACCTTATATCGCATTGGGGTAGATTCGGTGCTCCGGCGATGCCTAACCTTGGAAGAGGCTGAGAAGGTCCTAAATGACTGCCACAGTGGCGCCTGTGGCGGACATATTTCCGGGTATGCTACTGCCCAGAAGATTCTGCGGGCAGGTTATTTCTGGCCTTCCATATTCAAGGATTGTATCACTGCAGTCCGTAAATGTCATCCATGCCAGATTTTTCAGCGTAAGATGCATGCGCCGCCGTTGCCATTGCATCCCGTTATTACCGTCGGCCCTTTTGCGAAATGGGGCATGGATTTTATGACGTGTAACCCTCACTCGGCCGGGGGGCATGCGTATATAATTGTCGTCGTCGACTACTTCACTAAGTGGGCCGAGGCGATGCCTACACTAGCTGCTGACGGGAAAACGGATGCTCAATTTATATTCAACCACGTTATCGCACGGTTCGGGGTTCCTCAAGCCATCGTCACTGATCACGGTACTCATTTCCGTGATTACATGATGGCGGAGCTGACTTCAACGTTGGGCTTGCGTCACGACAGCTCAACACCATACTACCCTCAAGCGAATGGTCAGGTTGAAGCAGTGAACAAGGTTTTGGTCACCATGCTTCAGCGAACAGTTGGGATTCATAAATCCAGTTGGCATCTCCAACTATTCTCAGCTCTTTGGGCATACCGAACATCTGCTAAGAGTGCAACCGGATTCACACCATTCCAATTGGTGTACGGTCTGGAAGCTACTCTACCGGTTGAATGCGAAATTCCTTCGCTAAAATTAGCTGTGGAGCTCTTACCGGATACTTCTGCTGAGGAAGAACGTCTTTTGTATCTCGAACGATTGGATGAAACCCGTCGTCTAGCTGCTTTGATCATCGAAACACAAAAGAAGAGGGTCAAAACTCATTTTGATCAATCTGTTTCTCCCCGGTATTTCGTCGAAGGAGACCTCGTCCTTCTGTACGATCAGGCACATGATAAGCTTGGAGCCAGTAAGCTCCAGCCTATGTGGCACGGGCCCTATATAGTAAAGCGCGTTTTGAAAAATGGGGCCTACGAGCTTATAGATTATGAAGGAGTTCCGCTGGCGCAGCCCAGGAATGGGCTGTACCTTAAAAAGTACTATGCCTGAAGTGATTTCTTGGTGTGGTGTGTGTACATAGGTGTGTGATTGTCATTTGTGTGCATCTATAGTGTGGTGTGCTTTGTTAACATATTTTTGCTGATCGGGTCTTCCTGGTTGTGCAGATGTCTATTCATCCATTTGTTGGTTTCGCGGATGGTGCCTCCCGCAGTACCAGGAATCTGTCTTCAGTAGCCTGGGTAATCTATGATCCTGCTGGTGAGTTGATTGACCTGAAAGGCGTGTGTCTAGGACGTACCACGAACAACATCGCGGAATATAGTGACGTGTTGGAATTATTAACCGAGGCAGTAAACCTTGGTATCCGTGAATTGCTCGTGTATCTAGATTCACAGTTTGTAGTGTTACAACTGAATGGACACTATTCGGTAAGGAACTCGTCCATCTTACGTCTGTATTTGCGTATTCGATTACTGGAAAGGAATTTTGACTACATTACATATCATCATATACCCAGGCATTTGAATACATTAACAGATGCAGTAGCAATTTGGTATTAGACAGACACTTGCGCAATTTATAAATCATCATCACATGTAAAGAAAGACTCATCCAGAAATAGATATGCGTATATATATATAGATATCGAAATTTTTACATAAGAGTGTGTCACATAAATCTCAAAAAATATACATAATCGTCTTAGTACATCCGGAGACGCTATGTCTCTCAAAAAATAGGTGTGGTAAAAATTCTAAGGACTAATCCACATGGTGCTCATGATAGCATGTGACTGCATGCACTAAACGCCTCAGGATTCGGTGGATCCGACTCGGAACTCCCACCGTGTGGCGCTGATATGCCATTGGTACGTCTGCCAGCCGGGCATAGTCTGGGATCCCGTGGGCAATTCCCTCGAGATTCTGGATCAGCTCCTCTCCTCCGGTGCCCTCTCCCTGAACCTCAGGGGCGAGTTGTGTCCTCCGGGAGATTGGAGACATCCCGGCTGGTCTCTCAGGTCCCACATCTGCATACATATATGATTGTGTTAGGACGAATGTGTATTAACAAAAAAAAAAACATAAAACATAAAATCAAAAACATGAGGTCTTACCCAACTCCTCGTCCCAGTCGTCTCCTTCTGGTAGTGGGAGATCTGGGTCTCCAGTAAAGTTAGTTCCTGCATAGGGCCAGTCTTCCACGACAATCAGCTGGCGCCGTAACCACCTAAAAAACTCCGGCCTCCAGGACATCTGTTGGCCGCCTCCAGATCTGGGCATCAATGCTGCCCAGCGAGCCATTCTTGGCTCTCGTGGTATCGGATCTGCCACTGCGGCCCCTTGGCCCTGGAAGATTGGTAAGCGTTCCAGAATGAACGATACCAAGATGGAACCATAACCGAACTGTTTCAGTTTTCCCTGTTTTCATTTTGTGAGCTGCCTTTTCATGTTGATTGTTACTGCTGCTGCCCAGTTAAACAGTAAGGGACCCATGCATTCTGAGGCCAGCAGGAGTTGGGCCTTTGTGGCCTCGTGCGGTGCCTGCGACCCTGCAGCCCGCGTGATGGTATGCAGAACAACTCTCAACGCCAGATCAGGGATAGTGTGGATATCCACTTTCTTACTGCCTGATCCCGTTTGTGCTCCTCGGCACACTCGTGCCATCACTTCTTCCATATTTTCCCCAGATGGCCTGCTTCCAGTCAATACAGGGATTGGACCTCTGCAGGACAATCCGGTGATGAAATAAACGTCAGATACCTCCAGTTCTAATACCTGATCTCGTAGCTTGAACACCTGTTCATGTTCATCCCAGATACTGATCAAATACTGGAGAAGCTCGGGCTGAGCTCATAAACATGGTGTGAGGAAGAACTTTTTCAGTCCACAGTTTCTAAGTGCATTCATACAAGCTTGGCTTTGCATGGCTTGTTCATCCTCTTCTCCGTGCTCTCATTCTTTCCATTCAATTGCCATTTTGAGTGATTACCTGCATTCATATGGTCAAAAACCCTTAGTTAGATCTTTGATGAGCTTCAAATTCCATGCAATTTGGTCTAAATGTCGAAATTTTGGGCGGATTTTTAGGTTCGGCCGCTGGCGCGGCTGTTTTGTGAACAGTCGCGCCACGTGGCGCGAGCCCTTTGTATAAAAGAGCTCATTGGCGCGGGTCCGTGCCCGATACCCGCGCCAATGGGCGCAGCCCTAAAATTTTAAAAGTGGCCACATAGAACTGATTTTCAAGGGAAAATTATTTAAAAATGAATGAAAATGAAGAGCAAGGGAACGCCTCTTACCTGTGACAGACGAGAAGCTGAATGGTCAACTGGATTTGCCGCAATCACCGTCAGAAGTTTCTGCTCCAAATGGACCACTGTTGCTTTTTACCAAGGTAAATAGTAAATGTAATTTTATTTTTACCAATTTGACATATTTATAACTTTTTCGACGTTAAATGAGTTTTAAAAGTTATTTTTATCAAATATTTGCATATGTTATGTCGAAAATGGATTTTACGCTTGCTTGGTATGTGCAGCAGCAGGTTTTTGCAACTTAAACGATGGAAACGAGTTGTATTTTATACTTTTTCGGACTCAGTAAATACACGAAAAAGTCACTTTGGAGTCATCTTTCAGCTCTTTTCTGACTCTCTAAACATGAAAATATTGCCGAGGCCCTTGCCGTTTCGATCTCGTTAAAATGGACACGAATCGACATTCACCCAGTATAAGTTTAACCCTTTTTCGGGCTGGGATGGATTGATTACGAAAAAGGAATACCCTAGCCTATCGCGACTAGGAGGTTTTCCCGGATATTGTTTTCTACCTTTTCGGATCCGGGGAACTATTTACGAAAAGGGACCTGTGGAGTTTTCTTTTCCGCTGTCTTTTCAAACTCTCTAAACATGAAAAGACGCCGAGTTCTTCCTTTGTCAGACTCGTTAAACCCTGATGACATCGGATCTAGTCGAAATGACGTTCTCCGAGTTTCTCCTTCCTAGGACTCGTTAAATGCACTAGGATGGATTCGCCCGAAGGGTGGACTTATATTGCAAGCATATGCTATCCCCTTCAAGCTTGTTATTAAAAATAATTGGGGTACTCGCCAGAAATGGTGGGGGAAAAATGGAACCATCGTCATTGTCGTCGGCAGTATGTCGCTCTTGAACATGGCACTTGTCTGCATCCGTGTCGGGTTGGGGACATCTCATCTCGTTGCTTCACTTTGCCTCCATGGGTTTGGGTAATCTCTTTTGACCTCTCATCTGTTCACTGCCTCGTCACCATGACCTCTGATCCGCTGATGTCAAATACTGCCAAGTCCATTGTCGTGCCGTTCATGTGTTCAAGAGAAGTTGGCCTCTGCAAATATCAACCTTCCTCTGTTTCTCATACGATCCTGATTCACAACAAAACATCATGTTCCTCTGTCTCGTGTCGATGATGTGGGAATCATTATGGCCCACCTTCGATCAAGGTCACTTCCTGTCGACATCAACTCATTATCCAGGAAGTTGGTCTAGAGACTCCTTATGGTACCTTGGAGCCTGCATGCCTCAATGGCAGGTTCGTCGCATTCGACGTGAGGTTTACATCATTGGCCTCCGATCGAGTGATTCTGCGGGTGTTCGACGTCAACTCATTTATTCGCACGCCGTAGATTGTACCTATGGTACCTTGAGGACCATTGTCATTATTGGTGGTTTCTCTCGCATCTGTTAACAGCTTTCATCATTGGCTAGTAATCAGACGATGTTCCTGCATGTTCGACTTCAGCTCACATATTCGCATGCTTGAACTTGTACTTTTTTTGGGTCGAGATGGAGCGCAAGACCCTGGATTGTGTTTGTTGTAATCCAGGCTGCAATTGTGGATTATTATCATTATGTACATGAATCACTGATTGGATGGCTGCGACCATACCTGAGTCTATTTGTTTGATCCTAATTGGATGGCTGCGCCCATACCCTGGATCCGGATTATAGTGTACTCTGTTTCAGATGGCTGCGCCCATACCACACATGTATCATATACTTGAGATATCAGTTGTATCTTTCTGCGCAGGTTTTCCGACGGCGGGCCTTCAGTTGAACATGTTCTCGTAAAGCATTTCACCCCTCTCTCTCTCGGGCCTCATACTTTATGGGGCATCTGTTACACAGTAATTTGTTACCGTCCCTACCATTCCCCGTCCCGCACAATGGAGGACCCATTTTGTGACCTGTGAACATTGTCATGCCTTGAAACCATCATCAATGCATTCCTCTAAGCATGAGCTTTAATTGCCCTTAAGACATCTCCTTGCAAAAATCATGAAAAACATCCCTTTTTGCATTGGCACGGTCAGACAGTTCAGTGCTCGCGCCAATGGGGAAAATCCTGCAAATATGTCGCGCCAACTGGCGCTCTGTCACAGAGCAGTAGTCGCGCCACCCAATTTAAGGACTGTTTTTTAAATAAAGATGGCGGAAGTTGAGTTCCAACAAACTCAGAAACCATTGCCTATCTTGAGTTGGGAGGTTTGGCTGCGGGAGTTCTATGGAAGGGAAGTGGTTTTGCCACCTCCTATGGAACCTTCCTTGTTGATAGGGCCAATCCCACAATAATAGGGATCCCAACTCCCTCCTTCCCCATCTATAAAAGCCTGCTCAATTCCATGGCAAGCTAGTCTTGAAGTGCCTAAGCTTTGAATCTCCATATTCCCAAGAGCCTTTGTGCTGTAAAGAGCCCTCTTTTCCCCTTAAGGCCGACTCAAGTAAGGAGACCATCGTCGAGAGACTAAAGTGAGTAGCGTTGGCAACATTTTCCATGATCACCTTGATGGGATCATGTTTCTTAATTGTTTTCTATAAGCCTATTTTGACATCCATTGAAATTACTTCCCATTACCATTCTAAATTTGGCGGTGGTTCTAGCAACCCAACCTAGTGTTGATGTCTTATCTCTACCTTCTAGCGTTCCAAACCCTTAGGCAAACACACTTTCTTCATGGGCATAACAATCTCTATCACTATTTTTAAGAATGCAATATTATGGATTTTAACTTCTAGATTTTATTAGATCACATATACATAGCATAATCATGTGGTTATGTTGATGTGTGAGTTATAATAACCTCATGATATAAACATGAATATATTTTTTGGAGTATTCCTAATACTGAATTGAAGGCCAAGGCCTAGTGAGAGGGTGGTGGATGTCTCACACATAATTTGTTTATGGGCCATGTATATAAAGGCAATATATATGGTTATATTTCACAATCATTTTTATGATTTTTAAGGGTTTAATATATATATATATATATATATATATATATATATATATATATATATATATATATAATTTAATGAGATTCAAGAATTTAGTATATAATTCAAAATTTATATAATCGTTAAATTATTAAAAGAGAATAAACTTATAAATATTCTATTTCATTTTTTTAGAATTTTTTTCCCAAAATAAATATGAATAAAATTCATTTTATATAGATATTTAATTTTTTCTATATTACTCACTATATATGCACATTTTTTAGGTGGCAAGTTTGGTATGACTTTTACCTTTGCAATAGGATTTAGCCAAAATGAACATATGCAATTATTGAATTGTTTTTTCTATATACATGTCACAAGTAACTTTATAAGATTTTTTGACAACTTGATGTTGTAAATAAACATTGTCAAAAGATAAAATCTTCAATTAAACATTCTTATGCTATATCCTAATATTGAGAGAAGATTTGAAACAAAAAATATAGGAAAAAAAAAAAAGACTTAAATTTAATTTATCAATTGTGGTTTTCTTATATCAATTGTTGTTTACTTGATTATGGAAACCAAAATACAAGTTCTTTAATTTAAAAAATCTATCTCGGTCTCATTGCACCTTTTGAGACCATTGATAATAAATATTTGTTGAAAAAAAAAAAACATATTTGAAATACTTAAAACCTCAAATGTTAACACTACTCGTAATTTATTAAAATAATGATTAAATCTTTAAATAAATTGTATCTTGATAAGATATACTAATTTTTCATTTAATTTAGTTTAAAATAAAGATGTAGCCAATTCATATATATTAAAGATGGGAGTTGTTGTTTTTTTGTCTGAATTCCGTAAAAAAAAAAAATCAAAAAATTAGTTAGCTGAAATGTTTGAATTGCATTTTTAATGGTGGAAATGGATTCAACACTATGAAAAACTTTTAAGGTACCCAAAATACTGAAGTTTAACAACTATAAACAAGATTTTCAAAAATCTTTACTAAATTTTTTTATAATCTAACCAAAATTTCTAAATTATCCTGTAAATTTTTTACACTACAACTTAAAAATGTAACAAATTCACACTTAAACATTTAAAACAATTCGAAAAATCCGTCCAAAGAGCATGAAAGAATCTTAGAAATAAACCGCGTCAATGTGTAACGATTATTGACCTTAAATAGCATTGATGGGATTCAATGCTATTGAATGGCTAAAGATTGATGACCTTAAATAGCATTGAATGATAGATAACTATACTCTGTTAAAAAAAAATTCATAATTTTGATAATTAAAAAATCGCATCCATGTGTAACCGCTTTTGAGATACTTCTCCTTTGGGCTTTCCCTTTTTATAAATTAGGTACATAATCAACTGAAAATTTCTATTTGGGATATTGCATCAATCTCAGCAAAGTTAAGCGTTATTTGGTACAACCATCACTGGTCAAATCTAAGCAAAGTAATAATGGTATTATTACTTATTCTATTTGAATCTAATAATTTTAGTGTTAGAAATTGTGAGAGAGCAGAAACGCACAGGATTCACACACAAATAATTATTTTCTATATTCAATAATCAGAGATACATCAAATATATATAGTTAAACTAATGCTAATCTTAGAGAGAGAAGTTGAGAGAATCTCTCAACTTCCTCAACAACCCAATCCAAACTAAGTAAGCCTAATAATGGAGGCATTATCTCAAACACCCCCCTTTAATGCCTACATTACAAAAATGGAGAACACACTAATTTAATACAAACATTTGTCTGCCCTGGTCTTCATTAACATTTGTACCCACTCTGAGATCTCATAGAAAACGCTCTTTTCTCCACCATTTTCGAGCTACCATTCAACCCATTTAAAATACATTTGTTTCTGACCAGCAATAATGAACTTTGCAAGATCAACAGTATTGACAACTCAGCTCGTCGGGGCTTCCACGATAAGAGCTGACAAGTGATGAACCATCCTATGGACCAATCACCATCTGTCGGATATTTCGCTTTCGGCTATCCATCAGTGGCTAGGCAAATGGTCTAAATACTGAATGTGTTCAAGAGCTAATCTAACAACTTGACCTGGTTCTCATACTGTAACCTGTAACCTGTAACTGATGCCCTTGGCCCGTAGCACAACAATATCAGCATATAACAAATTCACACAATCAAATTATCCAATTGTTCTCTCGTCCTTGTAGAACTTCAAGAACGACTAATTTAAATAATGAAAATCTATTCAATAATTGGTTCTTCTTTACCACTTAAAACAATATATATATATATATATATATAAATAACAAATTTGACATAAACTATATCTAGCAAATTCACACGCAGCTTCAATTTCTCCGTCAGTATAGGCATGTTGACTCTATAGCACCTTCCTCATATGTCCTTGTAATCAGGGAAGCCGTGAAACCAGAGTCAATAGAATCCCCAATATTCTTCTGGGAAAGCCAGTGAAGCCCAAACGAAGAATGAACGAAATGGAGAGCCTTGTCTAGAAATAGCCTGCGGTAGAATGAACTCAGTACGCCTGCTGCAAAATATGATATGACCACAACTCCATCTTCATTCTGATAATCAATATTTACTGAAAGAGAAGGAAGAATTTTAAAGAGTGAGTTGAAATCTGAGGTAGGAAGATCGTTAAAGAATACTTGACACTGCGGAAGAGGAATTCCCAAAGCCCTATATTTGGCTTTGAGGGCCTGTGTTATATTTTGGGCGGTGAAGAGCGCATTGGGGCCGGAAGAACAGCTAAGGTCTGCAATGCGAAACGTGTTGCAACATTTCATAATAATGTTCATTGATAAAATGGTTTCTTCCAAAATAGGCTTTACAGTTTCTAACCCACTTCTCTGTAATAGAATCGAATTTTTGGCATAGCTGGAATCTCCGAGGCCAGCGTTCATATAAAACACTCTCTCCATCTCCATATGGATTCCTCTTGGCCGCATGTGGCGAAGTAGATTCCACCGGGTGAACGACCTGCATCACTTTTCGTATTTCGCATACATAATACGCCCCGTAAAAGGATTATCCTCCGAGTATGCTCCGCGTTGAAAGAAACGCAAGGTATATCGTTTAAACGTTGCAGCAAAAAACCGTGTACGAGCGCCTATTGTCTTATTATTCTTACCGATGGTACCACGCTCATATCTCCGCGCTCATATTCATTCAAATTTATTTAATTGAATAAATTCAATGTAAATAAATGTCCACGTAAATATCAATGCGATAAACAAAATACAATACATGCTACATATAAAAAGCGATGCAGAAATTTCGATATGGGTTGCATGTCAGAAATATCATGTTCGTTATTCGCTTAAATGGCTCGATGCATAAATTTCGACGCAAGTTGCATGCTACAAATGACTGTCTGGCGAAGATCACGAGACGCTACAAATCCTTGACATGCTCTCGGTATTTTTATTAGAAATCAACAAAATTCTTCCCGTATCGCAATGAACACACAGCGCATCAATAAAAAACTTCACACAACAAACACTTTATTCACAGCTCTCACATCTTTCTGGGTACTCCCGTGAGGACAAGCCCTAGACTCGCCTCCGATACCATGTTAGAAATTGTGAGAGAGCAGAAACGCACAGGAATAACACACAAATAATTATTTTCTATATTCAATAATCAGAGATACATCAAATATATATAGTTAAACTAATGCTAATCTTAGAGAGAGAAGTTGAGAGAATCTCTCAACTTCCTCAACAACCCAATTCAAACTAAGTAAGCACAATAATGGAGGCATTATCTCAAACATTTAGTGCAATTTTTTAGAATTTCAGGTGTTGGAATTCGGTGAAAAAATTTGAAGTAAAATTTTGATTTATGTTATTTAAATTGATTTTTTGATTATATATATGGATTCAGCACCCTTAAAAACCTTAAAGCATTTTTATTGTGCAAGGTTACCCATCAAACTTCTGTTTTCAATTAATTCCCGTCAGATTTTAGAAAAATTAGACTAGAAAAAACCAACCTGAAAAAATAGACTAAATTAGACTAACCCTCAGGAAACACGTCATGCCTAATCAATTCTGAAGGTGCCCAAACAAAATAAATTCAATGGAAACAACTTTTGAAAATCTGCTTCTGAGTCAAAAGTGAAAGTATAAGCTTGTTGTGATGGCTAAAGGAGAACCATACATGGTTATGGTCAAACCCATAGAACTCCTACTATATCTATTGTCATTTGTTGATCCAAAGCCAAAAAAATCACCAAAAACACAGCAGTGAAGGTTATTATATTCTCTGCCTCAATAACCGCTTCGTGAACAATGTTGTAAAAGAGTTTGTAACAAAGCTTCATAAATTTTGGAAGGTTTTCTGTCAAGGCACAGGCATTCCAAGAATTCCAGATGGTATTGAATCTGACAATGGTCAACAAAAAAAGATTATATGCGATTGTATGTTTTTCTTATGGCCACTCACATTCTGCTATGTTTTAGTTAGGGTTTTAGAGTTGTTTGACGATTGAGCAAATTTGTGTGGAAATCATGATTGAGAATAACGACACTTATGGAAGTTACACAAACTGGGTGGTATAGAATCAGGTTGAAGGAACTATTTTTTTATTATATTTCAGTGAAGGTGTTATGAAGGTGGAAATAAAATATTCAATTTATGAATTAATTAAATAATTTGGTTTTTTAATAGTTTTATTTATATATATTAAAGTTAAATATTAGAGAATATATCGATCAAAGCTTAACTAATGGGTAATCAAAAGCAAATTCATTACTAGAGTCGAGTCTAATAACAAGTAAAGATATAGTTATAAATCCATCATAAGTATCAAAGCACTTATTCCATGAAATATCCTATATTTAAACTGAAAACTATATTATTATTATTATGGGTGAAGTGTTCACCCACAGATCTTAAGCAGATCACATAATATTTCAACATTATCTTCTTTTTCTTTTCTTATTTTTTATGTGATTTATAGGCCCTAGAGATCTGTGACCGCTACATTACAGAATATTTGTACGAGACACATCCAAGTGACCCCTACATTCCCAGAATATTTGTACCAGACAGATCCCGATGACTGCTACATTCGCAGAATATTTGTACCAGACAGATCCACTTAAAGGGATCGCATCCCACCAACTCAATCATTGAGGGTGACCCTGAGAATGTCAAGAGAATTGAACATGACTATACATTCTTATTATCATATTAAATATGTATATATCTAGAGAAACATGGAAGAAGGCTATTAACCATGGATATTTAAGCCCACTTTACCATGGAGATTCTTAATGTGTAAATATTGTGTTATTGTGTGTCAATGTCATGGCTTATCAATACCACATGCCAAAAAATACCATAATTCAATTCATATAACACTTGTTCACGTGAGTTTTTTTTAATTAATCGATTTAATTAAAATGGAAAAAACAACATTACTACTATGGATATAAATCTAAACCTTTGATTTGTGTATACTACTATGAATATTCTAGAATATTTAGTGAAGGTTGAGGATTGAACCATGTATCCTAAAAGTAAAAGAAGATTTAAATCCTCTCAAAAGCAAGTTCATATCAACAATTATCAATTGGAAATTAAATATTAACATAATATATTCATACCATCTCATACATGGTAGTTATTGTACCTGCCAGCGCATCAAGTTTTGCTTGATAGTGACATTAATTCTCTTTGATTAGACATATCTCTTGAATTTTTGTATAGTTTGGCTATAGTTAAGTTTTAATAATTTTTTAATTTATTTTTCTTGCATCTAATTGATGGATAGTTTCAACATGTTATTGCAAAATGCATAGATCTTAGTACCAATTTCTATTGTTTATTGTTTAAAATTATTTTTCCTTATTTCTTATTGGTTTAAATTATTCACTTGTTATTGTCGCTCGTCCTGCAATGCTGTCATTTCTACATCGTCGTCCTTTATATGATTATCTTTGTACAATAAAACATTATCACTACTGAAACATTATATGATTATTCCGTTTGAATACGTAATGTCCAAATGACAGAGAGCGTTTCGTAGACATCTGTCCTGTCGTATTTATAAATACATTCCATCTGATTATCAAACGTTGTATAAACTACCATAGGTCTACACCCTTTGTAACATTTCATTCGAATCATAAATCAATTTATAACCAAACTCGACATATAATCTCGACCATGCGCATATCAACATCTATGTGAACACTCTACCGTGTATTCGAACTCACTTGAATTAACTCAACATGTGTAGGCTTTATCACAATTCAACATAGGTAGATACCACGCATATACATATTTTCTCCCCAAACCAAGGGTTGAGGAACAGTAATAACTTGGGACTTTGGTTTAATTCCACTATTAACACAATATTCCTAGCTCCATGACTTCAATACCTATACAACCTTTTAGATTCGCGTCCTTTGGCACCATACTATATATAAATGGTTTGACTACGTGGGCTAACCTTCAGTTCTAGCCACAGTTTATTAAAACCTTCGCTATGAACAAGCCACCGCATCATATTACTAATGCACGGGCCCACGTGCTTACCTCGCTAACTATTTTTTGACCAGATCCAAGGGTTCACACTTCGTCGCATTCCGACTTCAGATTCTCCCCCGTTGATTGTACTTTATTAACCTTCGCACAGGCTCAACTACACACACCGCCGGATCTCCTCTACTCCAGATTGGATGACCATAATGCATATCGCGTTTTTCCAATGTCCGAGAGTTAAGCCTCCAAAATTGCGCGATGTAAGTGGTATCAGAATACCACTCTTGGACACGTGTCAGTCAGCGATCGTAATCGTGTTTTTTTGACAAAAATTTATTACCGCCTTTATAGAGTGCGAGACCGCTGGTATTCTACCTCTGGTTTTACTGTTCAATGCTTGGTTCCGATTCTTACCCTCAAGGTTCCATCTCAACCCTTCAACGCCTTGTTATAAAGGGATTCCGCTGCGCTCTTTTTTTCTCTTGTTTCATCAACACTTTACACGGCGTTTTCACCCTCGTTACAGTCATTTCTTAGTCCAAGATGGTGTGATCAAGGTTCCACCGCGTCGTCATGGCTTTGATCAGTCACTTCTCCCTTTCACAGCGTCCTTGCTGTGCGTATTCTGCCTTCTATCCTTCGCTACAGTAGTTCAGTTACACACTAACCTGAATTCAATTCAGAACATTTCGCATTCAATTCAATAGCCAGCGAGTTTTTCTTTGGATGCGGTTTCAATATCGATTTGCCCAAATCGATACCCCTCTCGATTCTACTCAGCAATACTTAACATAGGTTAGATCCATAGCCAATGAATTCCAAAGAGACCAGATCTTCTAATCACATATTTTTATCGAATGTGTGTTCAATTAAGACTTCAGGAACCGAATTACCTCCTCACACAGAGATTTACAATTCATGTTACTCTGCACTATAATAACTCAGAAATTTAAAGGGAAACGAACCCTTTACCAATTATAGTGAGATCATAATTTCGTTTCATTCTAGAGTGCATACTATTCATCATACATAAGTTGAACAGGCAATGAGATACTTCACTGGGATCGATCCTTTCAGTGATCGATCTCCCTCAATTGATTTAACTATGAAGTAAGATCAAATCTTTATTTCAATCAGGGTCATTAATTTAGTTATTCACGCAGAGACATCGATTAACACTAGAACAATCATTTTGAATATATGCATGACTTCACTTACAGAAAGTCTGGTCTTCGGCCAGATCTTCAATTACAGTGGCCTTCTACAACCTACTCTGCCTCTTAATAGTTCCGAGCCTATAAGCCCTACTTGATTCCTTGGCTCACAATTATACAAACACAAATGAATCTATTCAACTTCTTTACAGCTTGACAGAACCTCTTGAAATTCTCTAATTATAATTTTATCCTAACTGAATCTAACTTCTCCTGTCCTCTAATCATTCGAGGGCAGTTACAATTCCCTTTACACTTTATTAAAATTTAAAAGAGAATTTAGAAATATGAGACCCCTATGTCTCATAAAAATACAAGGTGCTTCATTGTGCCAATGCAATTGTTCAATACTATACACTCTCTCATACTCATATTGATGCTAAAAATAAGCTAAGCATATGTAGCAGATCTAATCTACACATCAAATGCATATGCTCATGGGTAGTTCTAGTAATTATCAATATGCATATTTTTTACTTTAATTTAATTATATTTAAACTAAATTAAGCAACAACTTTATTACAAAGCAAATCCTCATAAAGATGCTCAAACTCAAATTGCAACAATTGTTTCTAATTTAATTTAACTATACTTTATTGCAAAGCAAATCTTCATAAACATGTTCAAACTCAAATTGCAACATCTCTATAATTACATTAAGGGGCATGTAATAGCTACCCATATACATTTTCAAGATCACATTGCAACATTGCTATAATTAAATTAAGCGACAGGTAGTAGCTACGAATACAATTATTTCTAATTTAATTTAACTATACTTTATTACAAAACAAATCTTCATAAACATGCTCAAACTCAAATTGCAACATCTCTATAATTACATTAAGCAGCATGTAATAGCCGTAATAGCTACCCATAGACATTTCCAACATCACATTGCAACATTACTATATTTAAACTAAGCGGCAGGTAGTTGCTACCTTGTAGCCTTGTTAATATTGTACATCTGGTCAAAATTAAAATTAAAATATATTATATACTATGTTAATAATAAATATATTTACTAGCAATTGCAATAGCAAAGGAAAGAGTAGTATAGAAGAAAGAAGCAAAATTTTTAGGATTGTCGTTTACCAAAGAACATGCTCCCTAGTTAATAGTTAAGATGTGGGATCGGGTAATTAAGAAGTTTAACATGCTCCCTAGTTAATAGTTAAGATGTGGGATCGGGTAATTAAGAAGTTTTCTACGAAACTTGAATACTGGAATTCTCAAGATCAATCCCTTGTTGTTAAGGTTCACATTGCTAGGAAGATAATGAATTCTCTTTCTTCATCAAAGTTATGATAATCTAGGTAAGGTACAATCATGATCCAAATAGGTTTTGAAATGACGTGTAAGGGAAGTGGGAGGGAAGTTTCACTTAGTTCATGGAAAATCCCCTATCTCAACAACATACTAAGAGCAACCTACTAGGGTTGGAAATTTGTTGAATGCACCTATAGCTTGCACTCTAAGGAACTTATCGCGGAAGAACCCAAATATTTCAATTGGGAAAAAAGAGATGCCTATGTAGTGCCATGCCTCTTGTACTCTAGATTCCTTGACTCTATTAAAGTTGGACTAGAAGAAGTGTAGTGCATTATAAAAAATAGAAGACAAAATCTATCTAATCAATAGATTTAGAAGGAATTCGAGATATGGGTTTGAGATGAAAATTATGAACCATTCATTTGAATGGCAAATTGAGAATTAAATTCCTTTATTGTCTAAAGCCTAGATAAATAATTAGATAAACAACTAAAAGGATGAAACATTTCAACACATCTTCAGCTTCACAAATCTGCAAAACTACATAATCAAGTTGCAACAAGTGTAACAACAACATATATGCTTATTATTTAGATTAATATTTATGTTCCATATAATTTATATTCTTTGAACCATTCATTTGAATGGCAACTTGAGAATAAAAAACCTTTATTGTCTAAAGCCTAGATAAACAACTAAAAAGATGAAACATTTCAACACATCTTCGCTTCACAAATCTGGAAAACTGCTTAATCAAGTTGCAACAAGTGCAACAACAACATATATGCTTAATATTTAGATTAATATTTGCAGCAAGTGCAACAACAACATTTATGCTTAATATTTAGATTAATATTATGTTCCATCTATTCATTTGAATGGGAACTTGAGAATAAAATTCCTTTATTGTCTAAAGCCAAGATAAATAATTAGATAAACAACTAAGAGGATGAAACATTTCAACACATCTTCAACTTCATAAATCTGCAAAACTGCATAATCAAGTTGCAACAAGTGCCACAACAACATAAATGCTTAGTATTTAGATTAATATTTGCAACAAGTGTAACAACAACATATATGCTTAATATTTAGATTAATATTTATGTTCCATCTAATTTATATTTAATTATGTTAGTAAATAATAATGTATGGAATGTAATTGTGTTTCTTTGTCCTACATTCACTCTACAAATGTCATATCTATATATAAACCCTACATGCCCTCAACATGCAGAGGGCAGCAATGAGTTTTCCTCAGACAAGATCCCTCTTCCTCAGCAAATCCAAGTTTCTCAACAACAACAACAAAATGCCAAAAATGCAATCGATTATTTTGTATAGAGTGTAGGGTTCATCGGCACAACGACATAACATGCGACGATTATGCCTCTCAGTTGTCTGGTGCAGATGCGGAATAAAATTTGCTTGCAGAGAACAACAACTGGAAGCGGTACCCGAACTGCAAAAGCATGATTGAAAGCCCTGGAGGTTGCATCCACATAACTTGCAAGTATTGGGTTTTAATTTTTTTATGGTTTAAAATATTTTTCATTGACTCACATCTTAACTCTTTTAGGATTTGAAATGTTTATTTTTATTTTTCATGGTATTAAATATATAATTATATGGATTCAACATCTTACAAATTATTTTTTATTCCAATCAATTCGGATTAAATTCTATAAAATTAGAAAAAAATACCAGATTTTTCTTCAATATGTGAAAAAGTTTTAAAGTTTTAAGACAACTACATTTAAAATTAATTTATTGAGTTCACCATTCAAAATTTGTGATTACAACACATTCCATACATATATATTCTTAAAAAAACATAAATCCTTCATAAAAATCTTTCATGAAACACAATAATCTTACGACAGCTCAGATGATTTTTTCATGCTAGATAGTGGCCACTGAAAATATTGATCAATTTCAGAATTTGCAGATGGAGCATAGACCTAATTCACCACCAAAACATATCAAGACAGGACTTCATTACAAACTCATGATAATCAGTCAATCTTGTGCGGAACGTGACGCTGTTAGATGCGCAGAGAGCCAGAAGATTAGCTTTGTGGCAGATAATTAATCCTCCTCTTGACAGCAGTGAGTGACTCGTTTATTGTCTCCAACGCAGGCTTCCAAGATTTGACCCTTGCGAATCTCTTGCTTGATTCCCTCACAACATCTGCATCGCCCACTTGCAATTCCGCTATTTTTATAGCGATGTCAATCGCTTCATTCAACTTGTCTCCGCTGCTCATGGCCATCAATTTTCTGTCTCCAGGAAATTGGCACAACTGGGCCAGCACGGGAAGAATTTTGATCAGGCCCCTGGAATTCGAAGTCGAGTTCTGAAGAGCCGAGTCAACTTTAAAAGCGAGGGAAGCCATCTTGGAAGGCGAGAGCGAGGAGTGTAGTTTATGCATGGGGAGAAGGAAATAGAGATGCCCTAATTCTAGCTCCTTGACTGCTGAAAGCGCTGATATTCGGCGCCCCGTTTGAGGGTAAGTATCTCGGACTCAACTGCAGCTCTTATTCCTGAATATTTGTAGTTAAACTTCTCTCCAAAGCCCATTGCAAACCTGTCTCAATTGTGACTCTTTCGACTCTTACAAATATATTGAACGATTGAACGGTTCCAACTACTTTCACCTCATCGAACCTAAACGAACAACGGTTCCGACTACTTTCATCTCATCGAATCTAATCGAATCGCTTTCATCTCATCGAATCTAATCGAATCGCTGCAAATTCTCTAATTGTCTAACATATAATCTAATGGCAAATAACGATGATGACAAGTGGACTTGAGAGAAGTTGTTTTCATAGAGTGATGCCTTACAACGTAAATATAAAATATTCATATTATACATATTAATGTATATATTTTTAGATAAATGTCTTTCGGATTAATCACATTATTAGGATTTGGTCGAACCAACTGATGTGGGTGAAATCCATTAAAACTAGTCGTTGAAAATTAGCCATTTAAAACTAGTCGTTAATGAATTAGTTATTTAGTTATTTTAAAATATTTTAATTAATATTATAATAAATGATTAAAGATTATTATTAAAAAGAGGAAAAGAATATAAAATCTTTAATGTAATGATAATTTTTTTAATAAAATTTAAGAAGTTTATTAATAAATATTATTTATATTATTCAATTAATATAATATATAAAATATATATAATATAATTATATATAGAAAATATATAATAATAATAATAATGATTTAAAGGAAAATAAACAGAGACCAGGAAAAAACAAAGGAAGAAAGAAGGGAAATAAAACCCTAAAAATAAAAAGATCAATAGTAAAAGAGACCTAGCTGAAGGGGAAATCATCAAGAGAGAGTTGGAGTCCAACTTTTACTCAATTTCCAATCATCATCCTTATTGAGATTCTTAGCATGTCTTTCAATCTCAATGGTCACCCTAAGCTTCCTATGATGGCAGTGATCAACCTTAGCAACTACTTCAGAGTCTTCAATGCAAACATGTAGACACAATTTTTATGGATGTTCAACAAGCGCTGATGTGAGTGATCGATTGTGTCTAATGTTTGTTGTTGGCTCTTAGATTCTCTATTTAACGGAACAACCTGTTTCACCAATATAGGGAGCGCCACAGGAACAAGGAAACATGTAAACCTCTTTAATGTCCTTTGGGTCGATCAGGTCTGAAAGATCTGAGAGAGTTTCTAATAGTATATAGAGGCTTGAAGGAATAGGAGAGGTTGTTCCTTCTAAGGACATGGACAATTTTGTTAAAAAAAAATATTACAAGCTTGAAAGTTTAAAAACAATGAAACAACTTTTAGCATTTTCTATTTGTCATGGTATTTTTTTTCAAATTCAATTTGTGACTTTTCATTTTTGTTTTTTTTATTTTATTTTTTACCCTAAAAAAATCTAATTCAATTTTACAATAAAAGATCAAGAATGGAATTTTAATACATTGTAAAAATAAAAATAAAAAATATTTGTTATATATATATCTTAGGTATAATGTTTGTATATTCCATATCGATAACAAATATTGACAATATTAACAATATGGAATATACAACCATTATGCCTAAGATATATGTATATATCTTAGGCATAAAACATATATCTTAGGCATAATGGTTGTATATTCCATATTGTTAATATTGTCAATATTTGTTATGTCACTTGCCAGAATTGAATTTGGGTGGAAAAGATTCCATTACTTCTTTCCAATTAGTTGGAATAATCTCAATTCACATCTCAAATTTTTATAATCAAAATATAACTAAAAAAAAATCAATTATAAATAAAAAAATATGTCTTACATTTAAAGAGATAAAATTTATTTTGACTTTGAAAATATTTTACATCAAGAAATTTGATTTCTCTCAAAACTAAATAAATCTAGATTAATTTAATTAATAATTATAACTAATTATAATTATCATTCTTAATATTTTTAAATTTAATTTAATTTTTTTTTCGGTTAGGTATGAGGCAGCAAGGGTTTCTCCTGTACTCTCTGGTTACTGAAGAGCTCCAGGCTCTCAAATGCAAATTCACTCAACTTGGCGATGAGATTGATGTCCTTTGAAACCAGGTTCAAGCTGTCACCTTCAGCACCAGTGACCAGAAATGCACAGTGACACGAATAATCTTCTTGTTGCAAGTCAGCGTATAGATAACAAATTCGTTGAGGAGGTTGATGAATTTTGGTTATAATGGGTGGATACTTAAAATTTTGTTTACTTGTGTATCAATTTTGTAGAATCTATGGCAATACCAGTTTTTTTAATGTTATTTTGGAAATCCGTGTAATTTTGATATGGATATCTAGCTCTTGTATTTAGAGCTCGACATTTCTGAACAAAACGTCGATATATAAATTTTATTTTATTTTTTTTATGAGAAATTTGATGTAGGAACCAATTTAAATAAATGAAGGGATGCTCGATCTAGGAACCAATTTAAATAGATGAAGGGATGCTCCAACTAGCCATTATGAAAATTTAATAATCTAAAGAATTAATAGTTGTATATTATATAATTTTAATTATTATTATTATTACTATTATTTATTTATTTATTTATTTTTAGTTTTTTTAATATTTTTAATAATTTAAAAATAAATTAATTAATTAGTAATTTTAATATGTTGAATTATAAAATAATACCTACATTATTTATGGAAAATAACTATAAATATTATAATTAAAAAAAAATATAGAATGAATGAGTTCTAATCTATGAAAAATCTAAAAGGGAGAAAGAAATTAGGAGCAAGAGGATAAAAAAAGGTGGGTGAGGGGGAGGGATAAGAAGAGGATCATTATAATCGATGAAAAATATAAAAGGGAGAAATAAATTAGGAGCAAGAGGATAAAAAAAAGCGGGGTGAGGGGGAGGGCTAAGAAGAGGAGAAAGGACAGGGAGTGGATTAGGGGGAGGCAGGGGTTAAGAAGAGGAGAACGGACAAGAGGGAGAACATCACGGGAAGAAAAACCTCAACTAAGAGTGAAGGGCAGGAATCCAACATCTACTAACACTCCACCCATCATCCCTGTTAAGGTTAACATGTCTTTTCTCAATTTCCAGGGCTTCTCTTAACTTACGGTGGTGGAAATGGTCAATCCTCGTAATAACCTTAGCATCTTAAATACAAATATGATGATTCATATTTTCAGCATACTCTACTAAGGCAGAGGAGCGTGATCTACTATGTTTAAGGTTAGCGACGTGTTCAAGAATTCTTTGATTAATGGATCAACCAGTTTCACCGATGTAAGGCGTCCCACATGAGCACGGAATCAAGTAAACACCCTTACTTTATTTAGGGGAAATCGAGTCTTTAACCAACCTAAGCGAGCTCCAAATGGTGTGGAGGGGCTTGAAGGTTGATGAAATATTATGCCTTCTAGGGACCCTAGCGATTTTATCAGTAGTAACTTGAATAAACGGAAGGTGAACTCCAGATAACCGATCACAAGGATCTTTCTTATTCATAGGACCTTTTTCTACTTCTTAGAAAGCTCTAAGACATTGAGCCTTGCTATAACCATTATTATTAAAAAATTTAAGGAGATGAGATTTTTCTCCTTCAAAGTGTTGTTCATCGGAGATTCTAAAGGCTCTGGTAGCTAAGGTGTTGAGAACCCGTAGATTCTGAGCAGGGAAATGATGAGAACAAGCATGTAAATACTGCTTAGTGTGCGTCTTCTTTCTAAAGACTTGATGAGAAAAAAAACCTTCTTTATTCCTAAAAATAAGAACATCAAGAAAGGGCGGGTTACCATTCCCTTTGAATTCCATGGTGAACTTAATGAAGTTAGATTGATCATTAAGATGCTGAAATAAAAGGTTCAATTTCTCTTTCCCATGGGGCCATACGACACAGGTGTCATCAATAAACCTTTTCCAAAGTTTAGGTTGAAAAAGGGAGGAGGACATGGCCCTGGATTCGAAGTCTTCCATGAAAATATTAGCCACAATGAGGGACAGGGGGGAACCCATGGCTACACCACAAGTTTGTTCAAAGAATTTACCCTTGAAACTAAACAAGGTCTAGGTGAGACAAATCTCAACCAGATGGGCAGTATCAGAATCCATGATGCGAAAAATGACATCGATAGATTCCTTAATGGGAATGCAAGTGTATAATGAGACAACATCAAAACTTACAAGCCTGTCATCAAGATCCAATTTAATGCCTTTCAATTCTTTAATGAATGAGGTTGAGTCTTTGACAAAGGATTCGGTTCGTCCCACAAGAGGTTTAAGCTTACTGGCTAAAAAATTAGCGAGAAGATAAGTCGGACCACCAATGGTGTTGACAATGTGGCGAAGGGGAGCTCCTTCCCTATGAATCTTAGGAAGACCGTAGATCATAGGAGTGAGGGGGTTACTCTCATTGAGATTTTTACTCAGGGAGCCAACGGTGCTACTAGATTTTATAGCCAAAGCGACTACTTTTGAAACTTTTTTAAGGGGTTTTTTGTCGAGTTTCTTGTAGCTCCCGCTATTATGAAGGTGATCTAACATCTTATTACGGTAATCTTCTTTGTTTAAGATAACCATAGCACCTTAAGTTTTTTTTCTACCACTTGCAGGCATTTGGTTCCTGCCGAGGTTCTTTTGCATCTGCGCGCGGCGCTTAGGGCTGTCGTCGTGACGC